>PKSG01000883.1:48192-71736 GCA_002916505.1 Tolypocladium paradoxum
ACTGTGTTTCTAACAATGATGTGGTGGTGTACCGAGGCATCAGTTTGTCGCAACGGCGAATCTAGAATCGAGCCATGTCGCCTTCTCTACCTCGTACAAGGCATCAATAGCACAAGACGTCCCCATGCTCGTCTCCCTTGCCATCTCCCTTCTTGGCAAGAACGTACATATGCCCGCTGGTTCGTTGCCCAACGTAAACGCGCCCCGATGCCACCCTCACCTTTGCCCAACACCCGCATCGCCAGCAACACTCGGATCATGCGCAACACACACCGCCGTCGCATAGTCCCCATCATGGCTAATCGACACCAGCGCGCTCACGTCCTCGCCCTCGCCCTCCCCCGCCCTGATCCGCGCGACGGGCGGCCCGCTCCCCAGCCGCGCCTCGCCGCTGCGCCCGCGCCGCTCAATCACCACGTCGTGGAACGTGAGCCGCCGGTGCGAGTGCGCCTTGATGGCCGCTTCTTTGGCGGCGAACCTGCTCATCCGACGTCAGCAAATAACCTGCTCTCGGACGACGCGCTCGGGACGTTGGTCCGGCTGCTCACCTCCCCGCCAGAAACGCCGCTGCCTTCCACAGCGGCGTCTCGCGCACCGCTACCTCGCCATCGCGTCGAGCCGCTGCTGCTTTCGAGGCCGTCGAACCCCCGCCGAGGCCCGGCAGGTCGAGCCGCGGGTCCCCCTGCGCCAGCTCCTCGGGCGCGAGGATGCGGTTGACGAAGCGCGCGCGGCGCGGGCCGCTGAGGATGCCGTGGATGCGCGAGATGTGGCAAATATCGGTCCCGACGTTGAGCGCAAAGGGAAACGCCCGCAGGGGCTTCATTTGCGCGGCCCCCGTTGTGCGCGGCGCGTCGTTTGGGCGTTGTTCAGATGCACATTGCTCCATGCAATGACTACCGAGATACTCCGTGCTCCGTACTTTGTATGTCGGAACGAAGTCCGTACAAGGGATCTGCTCGGCGCTTATCGATAACGGCGGGAGCTCCGGGCCACTGCGTCATCGCCTCGTCAGACCTCCCATCGACCATGGACGCTGGGGGCTCAGCATCACCACAGGAAATGCTTCTCGAAAATCATTCCGTGCATTGTGTCCTATTATTACTTCACACAAACGTATCCTTGGAAAATGTTTCACAAAAATGCCCCAATTACGCACGTGCCAAACAGAAACGCCACCGATACAGACACAGACAGCAGGGGCGACTTTTTGTCCTCCGAGTGCGTGCTGCAAGCTCCACGACGATGCTGTTCGCGACCAACAAAAAACGATTGCAGAGTTTCCCGAGCACCAACGAACGACGACCGCTCAGAGGATATTGAGAAGACACGGCGAGGTGTGAGTGACCATGGGGGAGAGTATTTGGGTCCCACGTTGAACATCTTACCTGATGACGCTGGCGAGACCGACGACGATTACTCGTTGAGGAGCGGAGCGCGCTCCTGGTCGGCGGCGGCGGCGGCGGCGGCGCGCCTCCACCTGTAGTCTCGGCCCGTCCAGGCCGGCACGGCGACGAGGATGGTCATGATGAAGAGGATGGCCATGATGATAAAGGCAAAGATCCACTGCAGGGCGATGATATGGCGCGTGAACTGGGCCACGCCGATGGCAGCCGCGAGGATGCTGAGGGCAAAGCCCATGGTGTAGTCCTGGAAAGGGGCAAGTTAGACTTGAGCAATTCCCAAGGAGACAGTAGGTACGAGGCAGAGACTTACCTTGAAGACGACGATGAAGAACATGCCGTAGACCAGGATGGACCAGATGAAGATGTTGCCAAAGACACGGGCGACGAGGCTTTGCTGGTGATGCACCATCAGCGCGCCGTTCCAGTAGATGGCGACAAAGGTCCAAGCGAGGGGCCCCGAGACGGTGGGGGCGTGGATGAAGCGCGGGTAGGTGTTGTGGCGGAAGTAGAGCGCCGAGAGGTTGACGAAGTTGATGATGAGGATGAGCTCGGCCCAGTGGAAGTGGGAGCGGACGAAGAGCATGACAAAGGCAAAGTGGAAGAGGTTATTGAGGATGAAGTGGCTGCCGACGCTGGCGGCGGCGTGGACGGTGTCGTTGTTTTTGGAGAAGAGGTGGGTGATGTAGCCAAACTGGAGGATAAAGAGGCCGACCCTGGGGAGCGTCAGTACGGCCAAGCATGGGTGCGAGCACAGAGAGTGAGAGAGACTGACCAGTAGACGTCGGCGATGACGTCGTTCATGGTAAAGGCGCTGGGGTACAGGTAGTTCTGGTCCCAGATGCGGCGGCGGATGGTGAAGCCATCGTGGGGCTCGTGGACGGTGTAGTAGACGGAGACGACGACGGACAGGACCCACGTGAGGAGGGTGAGGATCTTGTACGTGAGAATGGAGCCGCGGCTGTGCGACTCGCGCCTGCTAAAGGGGTTGTCTACTGAGGCGTCAGAATCAATCCCAGTGTCGAGCAGAGGAAGCACTTGCAGTTGTCCCACTGCACCATGGCGGCGGTGTTGTCGCTGTCGCAAGAACAGCCTCTCTTATGTCGACGATTACAGAATTGCAAGGGCCGTCGAAATCGACGGTTCGCGAGCTCGGCGGCGGAAACGGCAGCCGTGTGCAGTATGCAGGCGGCCCGAGACTGATGGCAGCGAGTTTCCCAGCAGCTGGAAACGTTGATGGAGACCAGGAGAAGAGGAAGCGGGAGGGGAGAGACGAGGCACGGCAAGGGAGCGCAGGCTTGGGGAGTGTAGGTATTTAAGCGCCTGCGACAACGGCGGCAGGACCCAGCTGCGGGGAAGGAGGATAAATACGTACTTGTACCTGCCGACTATGGTACTATGGCAGGGAAGCAGACATACCTTGGGTACCGTGGTAGTGTAATGAATACGTACCGCCGAGGAGGCAGCAGCAGGAGAGGTGGTGATGACGATGTCGTGGTCAGTGGCGCCTCGTCGCCGCACCGCAGCGGGACTCGCCCAGAGAGAGAAGTACGATAGAGCGGCTAGGTATTCTGAACCCATGACGCCCGTTGCTCGATTCGGCAGTGGGCACATCCACCCATCCACCACGCCTCGACGTCGGCGTCCTGTGCCAATGACGGCTGCGCAGGTGACCCCCTCGGCCGCGCCGCTTTGGGCCGGCCTCGTCGGCCGCTACAGCAGACGACAGACCGGCCGTGGACCGCTCGTACCGGTACCTACCTGGGGCTCCAGACGGACGTGTCTCACCAGGCGGGACGAGGCGGCCTGCTGTGCCAGACGCGCAACCCATCCAGCCCGTGCGACCCCCGTCGAGGAACATCCCCGTACGAGCATGACCGCAGACGCCTGCTGCCGCCGTGTGCGCAGAGCACGGCTCCGTCGTCTCTGCGCACCTGTTTCACCCATGAGTGCCATTGGATGACACACCCGTCACCTCTATAGTCTAAATCGCAGCCATCTGGCAACCCATCGCCAACCGCATCCATCAGCTCACCACTCCTCAATCCCTATACGCCACACTCGCGCCCGGGCCCAAGCCACCCGCACACCCGCCCTCCTAGCACCATGCACGCCACCCTCCCAAGTCCCGCAACGACGCACAGGTGACCCCAGATGCAACCGGAGGCAGTCCACACCGCGTTCGGCTGCTGCAGCCTGCCAACTGCTCAGTGCCACCCCCCACGGCACAACCATCCGATCTGGCTGCTACCCTTGCCCCTTGAGCCCATGTCCGAGAGGCCGTTTTCATCATTGCAGTTTGTAAATCATGTATATTCGGTGCCCCAGGCGGCCAGGCCCGTGCAATACAATTAATCTCTAAACTCAAAACGACGCCAATCAAGAGGAGAGAGAGTACGGCCAATTTGTTCCGGGTATCAGTGTAATCCGTCCTCCCTCGTCTACAATCAAGAGCTCACCACCAAGCGCCGCCGAGTCCAGGTGCCGCACCAAGCAAGCAAACCGCACACGATCCGGTACAGAAGAAAAGAATAATACACGTTTAGAAAATCCAGCACCCTGCCGCCCCATCCTCGCGCATCCCGCGTTGCTTCATTACTCACTCCCTCATGAATCCGTCACCAGCTGCTCTCCCTGGTCCAGCAACTCTGTCACCTTGCGCAAGTCCTCAATCAGGCTGCGCCCAAGGCCCACCAACAGCAGCTTCTCTGCATTCGCCGGCAAACCGAGATACGTTGGTGGTTCACGCTCTGGCAGTTTGTGTATCCACGCCATAAAGTCCTGCAGGTTTGTGCCCGAAGGAACCAGCAGTCCGCCGTCGGGGCCGTCGACGAGTTTGTGGTCAGCATCGTACGCCGCGGGCGTCAGGAACGAACCGACCAGTTGTGCCAGGAGCTTAAAGTCGCCCTCGTCATCAATCTTGCCTCCGTACGTCTCTGTGACAAGGTACCGTATCATGTCCCACGGAATGTTTTGCGGCGCGATGTTGGTTCGGTTGCCAGCCACGCTCTCGAGCCAAGTGTCAACGATGAACGCAGAGCATTCGTACTGCAGTCAAGTTAGCATCGCTTGCGCAAAGTCGAACTCCACCACCCCGCCGGTTACTTACGTCGCTGTCGTTGAACTCCCAAAAGCCCTTCCATCCAAGATTGGGCGCGTAGCGCAGCCTCTCTTGCGCCACGGCGTGCAAGAACGAGATCAGCAGGTACATTCTTGTCCTTTCCACGGGACTCTTTGCGGCTCTCGTCGAGAGCGACGACATCGAGTCCTTCATATTGGCCCTGACACCCGCAGGCTGCTCGTACATGAGAACGCGGGACGCGCGAATCAGGTTGACGGGGATCTTAGGGCTGGACTCCATAGACAAGAACAAGCGGAAGTCTTTCTGCGGGTTGAGCGCCTCCATGCGCTTCTCCAGGCTCTGAAGCCACGTGGGAGCCAGGTGAACGTTCTTGACAAGTACCCAGGAGCCGGTCTGTGCCGCATTGCTGATGGCCTTGTCTGCGCTGGCGAGACCTTCGTTAGATCCCATGGCAATGTTTGTGCATTTGACGTTCATCCTCTCAACCAGGTTGTCCACCTTGTAGCTGGCATCGAAGCCAGGGCTGGACACCAGGGAAATCGGCAGAGTGGCAGAGACCTGAGTAACCGTCGCATTCAGGTCCTCGACGTAGTCAAATATCTCGCTGCCGAATACCTGGCTAACGAAGCGCTCGGCTGCGGGGACGAATCGGTCCATCCGGAAGAGTTTGACGAGCAAAAGCGACATCAGAGCCCGGTCAATAGACCCGGCCTTGTCGTCCCAAATCTTGGGAACAGCAGCTTCGGCCAGCTCTTCCGTCAGGAACTTGTCCCAGTCGCTGCTCGGCACACCGTCGAGCTTCCCCTTGAGCACACCGAGTTTCTTGGCTTGCATGAATACTTCGTCCTTGACATCAGGGTTGGAGGACAAGTCCCTGCCTTCGATGCGGCCGTCCAGGACAATATCAATCAAAGACTTGTCCATCTTGTAAGGAGATGCCTGCGCAAGGAGCATGCCCAGCGTGATTCGGTCCTTCTGAAGCAGTCCGAGGGCCGTCCGCTTAAAACTGTTCACAAACAGGTCCTTGACGATGATATCCCGGCGCACGTTGTGGTTGGTCTCGTTGGCCAAGTTCTTGTTTCCGTGCAGCACCAGCTGGAAGATGTCCAAGAAATACTGCAGCGAGAACTGGTAGAAGTGATTGAGGAAGTGCAGCTGGTCCAAGACAGCGAAGACGGCACTGCAAGAGCCGGCGATGATGCCGTATTGCTGGGTAATTTCCTCCACCTCGGCCATGACGCCTTCCGTGTTGCTCATCTTGGCCGAGATCTCTGCCGCTTCGGTCTTGAGCGTCTCCAGAGTCTCAATGACGTTGTCATCGTCGAGAATGTTGCCTCGAGACTCGTTGAGAGCTTGCAACAGCTGCTTTTCCAGCTGGCGCAAGTGAACCTTGAATTCGCCCTGGAGCTTGATGAGGTTCGTTCGGCGTTCATCGATGTCTGGACGCTCCGACTTCAGCACATCGTTGAGTGACTGCGTCTGAAGGCTGCTCTTGGTGACCGTAAAGTTGACAAATGTGGTTCGACTGCAGATATCCGGGGCGAACTGCGCAGATGGATCCCGTGTAGACAGGTAGAGCTTGAATGACGGCGAAAAGTCAATCTCCTGCTTTCCTAGTTGGATCAGAACACGCCCGCCAGTGCGCTGGTACTCCTTGTTCAAGACGTGGTTGAGAATGGGATCAAGGTGCTCGGCGTCTTGGATGAGGATCGGGTTTCCGAATCGCAACGAACTCTCGAGCTGCTTGGTGAAAGTGTCGTCCAAGAAACTCGTGACCGTGAGACGACGATCCTTGCATTCCTTCTGCAAGAATTCGGTGACTCTCCCAGATGGATCGATGATGAGAGGATAACGGTTGAAGCGCTTGAGGACTATGGCGTTCTCCGTGCACAAGTCATCGACCGGCAGCGTATTCTCTTGCCAGCTGAGTCGTTCATCCGCACTGGACAAGTATTCGGTAACAGGGTTGGGAGACTTGTACTGGATGCCAGAGAGGTGGAGCTGGTGGCACCAGTCATCCATCATAGACTTTCGGAAAGTCTGGTCGTAAAGACCGCTGTAGGCCAAGAAGGCCGCGGCAACGAGGACGTCTCCGACAAGCGTGCTGATCTGGGTCTCGAAAGACTTGCTTCCCTCCTCCCAACGAGTCCTCTCCGACGACAAGCTGTCGAGAAGTCGGACGCTTCGATCGACCTTGAACTGCACCTTTGACATCTCTGCCTTGATGGCCTGGGTCTCGCTGATGAGTGCAGCATATTCCGTCTTGTACGTGTTGATGCTGGACTCGAGCTCCGCGATATTGCTCTCGACTGCCTTGGCCTCCGCCTTGGTCTGGAGTGCCTGCTCCTCGAGCTGCGTCACTTCTTCCTTCAGGGGACCGACTCGGTCCAGGATGTCCGAGTAGTTGACCTGAGCAGCCACCCATTGCACAAGGGGACCGCAAGCCTTGGAGGCTCTGTTGACCTTTTCAAACGTAAACTCGGGGATCGAGAGGAACTCGTTGCGCATCTTGATCCTCAAAGCCTTCGTCATCTGCTTAGCATTGTCGAACATGATGATGCTGGCAATGAAATCGTCCCGGCGAACGACGGCCTGGACTGCCTTCCAGTCGTTGATTTTGTGGCCGAGCAAGGTGCAAACGGCATCGAGCGCAAGCCGGACACCCTGCGGTGGGTTGCCCATGGATCGCACTTCGGTCAAGTGCTGTCGCTTAATGTTGCTGACACTGGCCTTGGCCTCTTCGACGGCTGGTTCTGCCTTGGCGAGGTCTTCCAACACTACATTCTTCCGCATCGCCACCTCAGCTTCCTGCTTCTCCAACGCCGCTTGGATCTCCAACGAAGTGTTCTTTCTCTGTTCCGCCTCTCGCTGGTCTGCGACCATGCGCTGCAGCTTCTCGTTTGCCTCGGCGTCCTTTTGCTCAAGCTGAGTCTTCTTTTCCGCAAGGCTCACGCGCAGGTCGCGGACCTTGTCCACGGTGTCCCTCAGTTTCTCCAGACCAACATTCAAGTGACGCTGTTGCTCTTCAAGATCTTCGCGCTTCTCATTGTACAGCTTGACGTATTGCCCAACAAAGTCCAGGAAGTGGCGCGGTGTCAAGAAGGTAACCTTCTTCTGCTGCTTGTACAACTTTTCGTTGTAGCGCTGAAGCGAGTAGTGGATATACACCATGGAGTTGATAATGGTCTCGCGGTGGCTTGGTGGCAGGGCGAGACCGCGATAGGCAACTGGGATCGTGTCAGGAGCCTGGAAGTTGCTTCTATCCAAGTCGACGGAGTGGGTAAGCTCATGGCCGACCTGGAACAGGGCCTGGTCCGACCAATCTCCAAACCAATTGAGCACGCATCGGTTGAACAGCGCAGGGCTGGTGGCGGCCTTGGAAGACAAGCCGCCCTCTGGCGGGTTCATCGTGAAGACAACGTGGAGGTTGTTGACAATCTGCTGCGTAAACCACTTGTACAGCTCCTCTGGAGAGTCCAAGTGCAGGTTTTGTCGCTGTGCGCCTTCTTTGCAAGCCGTCATCAGGGCTGCATAGTCGTCTCCTTCAAAAAGGCCCGGAACCTCTGCATTGGCAAGCAAGGTGTTCATGCGTTCGAGGAAACCAGAGTCCAGAACGTTTGCCTCGTCCATGATGAAGCAAATCTTTTCACCCTTGCAGCCACAGCGGCGGAGGACATCTCGAAGATCCTCGTCGAAATCCTCTCCGGAGTACTTGCCATGGACCTTGATCTGGAACACCTTGAGGCCGTTCATCCAGGCGACAAATCGTGAAAGTGTGGTCTTGCCACTGCCACTGACGCCAATGAGAATCAAGTGGCCCTGCGGCTGTCGGAAGACACGATCGATGCGCAGCACGTGCTCCAAGACGTCGTTGAAAAGGATCAAGGGCACGTCGACCTCTTCTTCGCAGAAGGTCTTAAGTCTGGCCTTGACAAAGTCTCTCAATTGCTCACGGTCGACGGGAATGTAGTTCTTGGACAGCCAGTTCGAGAAGAGAATAGGGCCGCCAAGGGCCTTCTCCTCATCAATGGTCGGGAAGAATTCGAGGGCAATACGTCGAACTGCCTCATCGGTCCACTGTCGCTCCTCCTCGGCAACCAAACGATCCTGGAAGAGCCGCAGGGCTTCGTGGGCCCAGATGCGCATCAGGCCCTCAACCGTTAGTGCCTCCAGCGGCTTGATCGCCTCATACACGCCACGAACCCAGCGTGTGAGCTCACGAGGACTGTAGACATAGTGCGGCTGGATCTTGGGCGTAAATCTCTGCTGAGATTCGAGATAGAATCGAACCATTGCATGCGTGAGTGGTTCGGCATAGCCACGGAGCGCAGGCACGATCTTGAGCACCGCCGAGTTGAACGTGCCATAGATCTGGTTGAGAGACAACTCTCCAGGATAATCAACCATGATAAGAGGGGCATGGCGGAGGAATCTTGCGCCTAGGGGAGTACGTCCAGCATCCGTGGGCGGGTTGCAGGCTCCAACAAACTGGATGCGGTCCAGAGTGACCCAGGACTTGTCGGATGTTCGCCAGAAACCATTGTGTTCGACAAGCTGGCGCAGGAACGAAATTGCCCGCTGGGTTCCGTAGTTATCGGGTGCCGGCAGGTTGATTTCGTCGCAAAAGACGATCAGCCAGCGGCCGATTTGAGTGGGCGAGAGCATGACTCCGTTGAGCGTCTTCTTGTACTCGCAGTATTGCTCAAACGTCTTGATGAGAAGGTCTGGCGTGGTCGCACTGGAGAAGTTGAGACCAACCACTTCCATATTGGGAAGCTTGCGAAGGGCGCTGAAGAGCGTCATTGTTTTACCTGAACCAGGAGGACCGCAGAGCAGGAGTGGCTTATGCTCGGCAAGCCACGAGTACAGCACGTCTTCGTGACGAACCGTATCCAAGGTTGGGATGACAACGTCTGTCTGGATGATGGAGTGCGTGTTGACCTCGATGCTAGGCACCTGGTTCTGCCACGGGGTCCACTCAGCCTTGGGCAGGCTCACGTCAAAGTCGATGAGCGAGCTTGTGCCATCCAGTGGAGGCGAGCCAAAGCTGGCAAGCGCACAGACGTCATCGCCGAACGCCTTGCGGTCCGTTAGGGGGCAGTCTCCGGTGAGTGCCCAGACGAGGGCGAGGAGAAGCTTCTTGGGGATGAAAGCCTCGATTTGCTCGAGATCCAGGGGAAAGTCCGAGTGCTGGCCATTGTACTCGATAACATCTCGGACAGCCTCGTTCAACAGCGAGAACAGTGTCGACAGTACGCGGGCGACCGTGAACTCCATGATGTGGTTGTAGCCTTGAGCGCGGTCAAGGGCTTGGAGCATGAAGTCCTCAGAAGTCAAGTATACTCTGAGAAGCTCGGCAACTTGACCCTGGACGGCCAGGTTCTTGGCTGGGCTTTGTCCCGTGGCGACGCTGTCTTCATCCAAATCCTCGAACGGAACGCTGCTGAGAGTCTCAAGATAGTTGGTGACCATCATGCTCGGCGTGACGGTGTCCTCGCTGAACCATACCATACCACATCGACTAACAGTGGCGAGTGTCGCATACTTCAATGTCTCGACTTCGAACATGATGCGAACGTTTGGCGGCAGGTTGAGACGCTCACCGTTTGGCAGCGTGAGCAGCTTGTTGTCATCAAGAACACTGTTCAAGTTCTCTACCCATTCGGGATCGACATCGCCGTCAAAGACAATCCAGTGCCGCTTGGAGTCTTCGCCACGGAGGTTGTCGACAATCTTCCGCAGAATGCTGGTAAAGAGACCGTCGGACCATTCACGGGTGGTAGAGTCCAGGTTTCCATAGAGAGCTTCCTTGGACATGACCTTGGAATCAATCACATGAGACACGCCCTCGACGCCCTCGACCTTTTGCAGCGCGTCGAGCAGCAGCCTCCAGGCAGCCGACTTTCCGCTACCAGAGTTGCCCACCATCATCACACCATGGTGGATCTTCTGGATCTGGTACAGCTGGAGAACCTTGGTCATCCAGACATCCGTTACGACAAGGTGTCGCTCGGCAGCCAGGCCACGAATGGCCTCCTCCAGCACGTGGAGATTGGCCGGCACATACTGGATGCCCGGGAAGCATTGCCCCTCAATAGTGGTCATGATTTCAACGTCCGACTTGATTAGCTTAGGAGCAATGGTCTCTCGGATGCTCTGCACGATGATCTCGGGCTCGACAACCTCCTCGGCACCGAGGTTGCCATCGGTCAGGCGAGCACGCTTGAGACCACCGGAGCTGACCAGGACACTCTTCAAGGCACGGAGGCCAAAGTCGTAGTGGGCCTGCTTCGAGAGCTGACCTGCGCATTGGTCGAAGAACGGAACGGATTGCTTGGAGAGCTGCTTGGCCTGGTTGAAGCCCTGCGAGTAGAGCATAACCTCGGCGATGAGCTCCTTGTCGGGTTTCGACATGGCCACGCTTCGGAAGAGTTTCTTCAAATTGTCGGGCAGGTTGGAACGACCGGCATAACCAGGGTTCATGGTGATGAAGATCCCAGTGTTGGCGTTGACATTCAGCTGGCGGCCCACCAGTTCAATCTGAGATTTTTCGTCCTCGGCACCCTGCTTCAGACCAAGCTGGATGTTCTGAATCTGCTGCGACACGGCAGACAAGATCCTTTCTTCGAGACGGTTAAACTCGTCAAAACAGCCCCAAGCACCGACCTGGCAGATGCCCAGGAAGATGCGGCCCATCGCTTGGAAGTCGAAGGTGTCGTCGCAGCAGAAGACAAGGGTAAATCTACCCAGCTGGACACCCAGAGCCTTGACGGATTCTGTTTTACCCGTACCAGCCGGGCCATACGGCGAACCTCCCAGGCGCTGGCAGAGCGCCTGCGTGAGGGTGAGGAAGCATCGATCGGTAAGGGGAGTTCGAACAAGACGGTCGGGAACGCCCAGGTATTCGAAGCCATAGTTGAGTTTGGCATTGGCCATTCTGACGTGGAGGCGGTCGAGGAAGTTTCCTTCCGGGTTGTAGACATATCGCATCTGCAGCTGCCAAAGGTAGTGGCTTCCAGAGTCCGCGCACGCGTTGATGAGCTTTTCAATGGCGTCACGCTGATGGACACATTCCGTGATCAGCTGCTCGCACTTTTTCCGTAGAGTAACCTCCAGGTCTCCCAACACGGTATCAGCGAGGACGCGCAGAACTTGGACTTCTCTCTCAAAGAGCATCTGCAGTGTTTGGCCACCGACAGCCAGAGACTTGTCGACCGCCGTCGTCCAGGCTACCTGAGTCGCTAGGACAACGATTTGGCTGGGGAACATCTCCATGAATTGGTTCAGTGAGGCGTTGTCGATCGTCTCCGATTCGAAGATGGGCGTGTACACATCCACAGCCTCAGCTAACAATTCCGCAAGTGTCGATTTCATCCCGCCTTCCAACAGTGCGAGCCAGTCGTTGATCCTAGGGGTCTTGGCTAGGGAAATCTCCTTCTTGAGCTTGACAACTTCGCCTTCCTTTGAGGTGAAGCCAGAGACTACGGTCTCGTCGTCCATCACAAGACCGGACAAGCCAGCAAACATCTTCTTGAAGTGTTTGGCAATGCGCAGCGTGTCGTTGCTATTACCAATCATCTCCAGAAGATCCTCATCACCAACAAAGTAGAACCGAGGGAAGGACACTCGCTCCTTCTCCAGATATTCACCCAGAGCCTTCTGGATCTTGTTCAGCATTTCTGCCAAGCGCTCAAGGGACTTTTGGGCATTGGGGATGTTGAGGACGTCAAGCACATATGGCGTCTTGTTGGCCTTTTTCATGACGGCCAAGAACTCGCTGTTGATGTTCTGGAACCGGCCAGACTCGATGGGGAGAAGGTGCTTGATGTCCGCATTGCCGGTGAAGACGCCTTCGAGATAAACCCATTGGCGTTGGACGTCGATCCAGACATCGAACAACACGTGGACACGGTTCAGCTTGTCTTCCCAGGACACCGCCTCCTCCTCAAACTCCTTGTAGTATGGAGAGTGCTTCATGGCCTGAAGCGAGTTCAGGTTTTCGCTGCACTTGGCGAACAGATCGTCCCAACCGCGGATGAGCCGGCACTTGTTTTGGTAGTTGACCATTTCAAGAGCATAATTCTGCCACGTCTCACGAACCTGTTTCAGGAACTCCTCGAGGGCCATTTCGCCTTGTGCTTGGGCAATGATGTCCTTGACGATGGCCTCGGTTGCAACGAGGTTGAGGTCCCAAACGTCGCCAAGGGTCATGGAGCTGGGGGAGAATCGCTTCTGAGGCTTGATCTGCTTGTAAATCTTGTGCCAATGTCGTTCGCGGATGGCATCAGACTTGAGGTCGGACAGAATGGGGTTGACCTTGAGGAATCCGCGTAGAATTCCCTGGACGTGCTCAAAGGCAGCATACTGCCTCATTCGGCTGGGCATCTCCTTTGTACTCTTGATGAGGTCGTCCACCTTGGATCGAATCTTGCGCGGCTGAACAGCAGTCCACAGGATATCACGAGTCTCATTCAGACTTCCCCAGATAGTCGAAAGGTTCGACCACACAGACTGAAAGTCTCGAACTTCTTCGAGAGTCGCTTCCAAGGAGCTGTCTTGACTTGCGGGGATGTCCAGGGCCTCCTTTGCTTTGACGACCTGCAGGAAGTCCTCCTGGAGGTTGGTGATTCGAGACTCAAATGAGCTCAGCGTAGCCGAAGCAACGTCGGGTTGTATGGTTCCGGACACTGGCTTCTCCTCATTCCACTGCGAGATGATCTCCGCAATGCGCTCGTTGACCAGCTTGTCTTGCGCAGTGATGTTAGCTCGCATGGCGTCGGACTGCTCCTCCATGATTCTCGACTTCTTCTCGAGAATCTCCTTGAGAGCCTCCCATTGGCTGTCAATCTGTTCGATATGAAGCCAGTCGTTGGGGAAGTGATACCGCTGCCTCACCAGCGTTGACTGTCCCTGGCGGAACATGTCAATCTCCGGTGCCCATAGTTTGACGTTGCGCTTGCATGTCTGCACGGCTGTGATGAATTGCACGGCTTGCGCAGTAGACGACGTGTCGGAGCTCTGGCCCTCGAGATGCTTCCGTGCCTTTTCGATATCGGCATTGACATCTCGCATACGGTTGCCGAGTCGGCTGGCAAACTTCATCAAGATCTCATGCTGCCACTGGTCGTACTTGGCATTGACCTTGGTCTGAACCTGGTCGTAGTCGACGGTGAGGTGTCCAAACGAGCGGCTCACCTCCTGCGTATCAAAGGTGGTGCGGACCTTGCGGATGTCTTGCAAGCACTCGAGCCATCGTGGGAGATGGTCGCCCAGCATGTCGTAGACCTGCTCCGACTGCAGATCCCACAGGGATTGGAACTGAAGCCACTTGTCGACATACGCGCTAATCTCTTGGAGCTTCTTCTCCACAGACACGTACACTCGGTGAAGCAAGCTGGCACACTCCGCGGGCAGGTCGGTAAACCGCGGCTCGTCATTGGCGGTTGTGCTGAGGCTCATCTGATACCGGGCGGCCTTGATCTTTCGCAGATTGCAGACGATGCCAAGCCAGTCGTGGAGATGAAGGAACCAACTAGCCCTGGCGTATTCCAGAGGAGGATCCAGATAGATGACTTGATTTCGCATCGCCAGTTCCAGAATTAGACGCTTCATCGTCGGGCCGTCCTGCTTTTCCTCATCCTCACTAGACTTCTTCCGCCGTCCATCGTCCAGCGTCTCGTCTTCAAACGCAGTAATCCAGGCCTGCACCGCGCTGTGGAGGCGTTCCAAGAGAATGGACTGCACCTTCTGATTCAGTCCACTGACCCAAAAGTCAAGGTTGACATATTGTTCCAAGTTCAGCTGGTCGACGGCAGATTGAATGGTGTTGAGGCGCGACTGGAATGCCGAAGCATCGTACGAGCAGGTGCTAAGCTCCTTCAATGCCTGTTCAACCGTCGCATGGATGTGGTTCAACGAGACGGCCTTGCTCTGAAGGACAGAGACGGCAGCCGCAAAGCCTCGAATGAACATGCCGTGCTTGCTCTCCGTATTCTTGGTGAGGCTAAACTCCGTCCCACCAGGAAGAAGTGGTCGGCTTTGCCTCGGGTCCGCGTAAAACAGCTCGTGGGAGTTGATAAACGACTCCCATCGTAGGGGCACACCTTCCCCGATCAACCGGTACACGTCGTTGCGATAGCCGCTGAGCAAGACAGACTCTTCGCCCATGTCGGAGATCCGTCGCAGGGTCTGGGATAGGGTCCTCACGCTCTCCATGAGGCTGACGGCATAGGGGTACACTCGTTTGGCGTCCTTGGACACGGTAGTCACGGCGTGGGGGACGGCATAGGACTGCCGGATGAGGTTCCTGGTCTCCTTGAACAAGGTGATGATCTGAGGGTCGAAGTTGACTGCCAGCTCGAGGATGCCGCCTGCAGATCGCACTCGAGCAATGTCGAAGAGCTGGCCGGAGATTGAAATCTTCCGCCGGCTGACGTCCATCAGCCACGCCTCGTAGATTCGACCGGTATCAAGCTTGTGCTTGAACAGTTCGCTCTCCTCCCGCAGCTTGTGGCCTTCGGAGTGCATGTGCCAGCCGGGGCCAAGCACTGCCTCTACTTTTCTCATGTAGCCGTCCAGCTGGAATTCAATCTGACGTGCCCAGATGATGGCTCCGGACACTGGGGGGAGGTCGCGGAGCTGAGCCATGGCGTGCGCCTCGGAGTGCCCATACTGCTGCTTGAACCGCTCATGCAGACTATTGATGGCCTGCTTGACATGGTCCATCAGCTGGTTCTGATACTCCTGGATGGCGCCGCGGATCTTGGGCCGCACGAACAAGGCGTTGAACTTGGAAAAGACGCGGAACATCTCGTTGGCGGTCTTGGCCGTGGCGAGGCGGTCCCGTAGTCGGGCGATGATGGAGTTTTCAACTCGCGTTGTCCGCTCGTTGTACAGGTTCTCGGCTCGAACCCATCGCTCCCTGCCCTGATCCGTGACGTCCAGCAAGTCGACGTTCTGCAGCGCCTCCCAAGCCTGCTTGACCTCTTCCACGGCGTCGACATCGCCCATTTCCTGCATGACGACACCGTTGGTACCAGTGGACTCGGTCACGCCCGGAATTGTTGCCTTTGGACCCAGCACATTGACAATCGTTCGCTGAAGCTGCTCGTGGTTGTCGCGGAATGTGTCGACATATTTGATTCGCGACTCGAGCTCCACGTGCTTCTTGTTGATCTTGATGGGGATGAACTTTTCGTTTCTGCGACGTGTGACTTCACGAGCGACATTGGTGAATTCCTTGATATTTTCCTCCCAAGTCCTGAATATTCCGTCGCAGGTGCGCATGAGTGCTTGGAATTGCTGGTAATCGAGGTTCACAAGCTCAGTGCCGGGCAGTAGCCGGTGAAGCACGTCGTCCAGGTCAGCCGAGATGGCCTCGACGAGAGGCAGGGCTCGTCTGATCGGGTAGGGGCATATCCTCAGCTTCTTGTTCAGATGGCCGAATATTTGCGAAATGGCTTCCTGGACCTTGGGCAGCGATGTAGCGGACAGCAGCTCGTCCAGGGGAAAGTCCCGCATGAGCTGGTTGTACTTTTGGACCTTTTCCATGGCCTCCTTCAGCCCCGTGTCGGCGGTGAAGCTGACGGTGGCTTGGAAGCGTTTGGCATGCTTTAGAATATCGAGAGTCAAGATGACTCCTTCGCTCCTCAGCTGGCCCTCGATACCCTCCAAGGCTGATTCCATGGACAACCAAAAGTTGACCTCTTGGCTCGCGGTGCTGAACTCTTGGCTTGTATTCGAAGGCTCTTTGGTCAACTTGGTGATGCCCTGGATGGACTTGATCCAGGTATTCACGTTCGCCTGCAGCCGGTTCAGAAAAGTGCTGTCTTGAAGCAGATTCGCCGGGATCGCATCGATGGACGCCTTCGTATCGTGTGCCTCGGCATCGTCGAGGACGTTTTGGACTATCGAGTGGCACGCCAGGGATATCTCGGGGATGTCGACATTCTGCTGGAGGTGAAGCAAGCTCAGCTCCAGGTCGTTGAGCCTCTTCTTAGTCACGGGGATGCCCGTCTTTGCGTCGACGTCTGCGCGGCCCCTCGACCCGTTTGCCAACTGCTGGCTCTTGGTGTTGGCATCAAAGTACGGCACCAAGGCGTGGTGAACCTGAGAATGAAGAACCTCCCACGGGGAGAGAGAGGCACCTTGCTCTCCCACGGCGGCATTAAGGGAGGCAGGGCCAGGTAAATTAGTAATGAATATCTGAGACGTAAGCGGTCGGGTCGGGTCGATGGGCAGCGGCGTCTTTAGCAGGATGAGCGAGGCTACCGTCGTTGCTGATGAAGAGATCTCGGTCGAAAGCGTGTAGTGAAAGGACGAAGGCACTGCGGTTTCAAAAAGCATATCAGCAAAGGGTTGACGGTACTCTGTGGCGACGGTGCGTAAAGCTCACCAGCAGTGTCGGACCCGTTCTCAACGGTCGAAGAAGAGGCAATGTCCTTTTGGATGTACAGGACATTCTGGGTATCATTCGCAAAACGAGTACAACGCGAAACAGTCTCGCCGTAGCGGCTCTTGTGCAGCAAGCTCCCCAGCCGCTCGAGATCTTCCCGCGTGGCGCCGAGAGCGATCTGGGAGACGGCGGCCAGATGTTCGACGACGCGTTCAGGCTCGATGGTTGGGAAGGGGGCTGGCGCGACCCCGTTGGCCGCCGGGCTCTGCGCGGGCGGCGAGGACACCTCCATGTCGGAAGATGTGGCGGGGCGTAGAGGGAGGACCTAGAGATCACGAACGGGAGGTCATCTCCAAGAGAGGCCGGCTCACCAGGACGCAGACGAGGAGTGTGGGGAGCTGGGAGCGGCGGTCCGAATTTCAGGGGCGGGAGCTGCCGCGGCGAAAGGGAGCTCCAGGCGCGCAGGGGCCGGCAAAGGAGGGCGTGTCGGGGCAGTGGGTGAGTCGCGCAGTCGTGCCGTCGGTCGTCGGTCGTCGGTCGTCGTGAGCCCTGGCGGCGAGGGCGGATGCGTGGTGCGAGGGAGAGTCGATGGCGTTTGTCGAGTCGGGAGATGCAGTCTTGCAGCAGGAGCAAATGTCCACAACGGTCATTGCGTATTGCTGCAAGTGCGGCTGGTACGCGACCCTGCGAACCCCCGTCGCGACGGGTGTGCTGTCCTGTTGGGCAGGAGCGTGCGTGTGCCTGATTGGCCCGGGCCCACGCCCATACATAGGGTGTGGCTGTTGACTCTAGAGGGAGTTGTCAGAGGCGTCAGCCCGCTAGGTATAGTGGGTCACCGTTAGTTACGAGTCAAACGCGTACTCCGTAGCAACTGCTTACAAGTATCTTCCTAGCACCTAATTAGTGGGGAGTCATTGTATTATCAAGTGCCCGTCCGTAGGTACCTTGGAGCTGTCAAGAAACTGCTCAGTGCCAAGGTAGTTCCAACAATTACCCTGGATTATATTTGCTCAGAAATCTACTTGAAGTAGCATCCCCCAGCATGTCGACTCCGTCGCATTTGCCTGCAGGTCCCCCCAGAGGTGCATGACGCCAGTTCCACCTCCACCATAGGTACCTATGTACGGTGCCGAGCCCCATCCATCTGCCTTTGGTCTGGATCCAGCAGGCGTCAAGTCCCTGTCCACATCGTCGCGATAACCAACGACACCCATGTTCGAGCCGAGTTCAATGATTCATAGTACATCTACTGTCCGTTTCATCTACCCATCCATCAAACCTGCCATCATTCGCCCATGGCCCTTCCTTGACTGGTCCCCCACATACCTGTACAAGTAATCCAACAAGCAAAGCAACACAAGACGAGCACCCAGAACCGCCATGTCATAATCTCCGCCCAGCAGGGCACAAAGGCCTGGAAACAAGCGCAATGCCGTCACACCAGAGCCCTCAACTCCCAGCATGAATGCTATTCGCAGATGTATCACGTTCACATTCCAAATTTGTCAACAATCTCAGACGCCATACTTTGCCCCCGCTCTACCCCAAACCGCTCGCCGGTGCGCTAATATCACATGCCGCCTTGGTTTACCGGGGGTGCTGACATATTTGGCGTCTGAGGAGCCTGCTGCAGCGTAGGGCTGGCTAGATTCGATGTCGTCTGGCCGGGCTTCTGGCCACCTGCAGGTCTCCCGAAGGCTGGTTCCTTCTTCGGATCAAACCCTGGGAACACGCCTTGCAGTCGTCGGTACAGCTCCTTGATGGACTTGTCCCGCTCCGCCCTGTCCACCATGGGATCAACGTTGGTATCCGTACCCTCGGCGCCAATAGGCTGTGCTCTGAGCTTCAGGGTCAGGTTGAGGGGAGGCGAGCTCAGGTAGGCTGGACAGGGAGGCGCCTTGACCTCCGGTTTTCGGTCTGCCAAAGCCGCCATGTAGGAAAGGTTCGCCTGTAACCGTCGCATGCACCTAAAAAGGCCACATGGTCAGCGCGCCAGTCCCGCCAGAGAGTCATCCTATACCTACTGAAGATAGTCCTGCTGGAACAAGGCTTCCTCATCCGTGGGTTTCCTGTCAGCCGGGTTTCCGCCTGCAGCAGCATGCTCCTTTTTCAGCTCCTGCTGCGTGGTCTGGATCTGTATTGATTCGTACAACAACTCGTGGTTGATATCTAGCAGTAGCGCGAATCGCTCCTTTTCGCGAGACTCCGCTGCCGGGCTCATTGGTGTCGCTGATGCCGGTAAGCTCACGCCTCCACCATGGTTGGCGGAAAACGTCGGAGTCTGAGGCGTTGCCACTCCACCCGAAGGCTGCTGGGCGTTGCTGGAGGGCTGGTTTTGAGACGGAGGTTGTGGCGTCTGGAACTGAGCCTGCTGGCCGGCCATGGCGTTGCTCGGGGTGCCTTGTTGCGCGCTCGGGGGTCTCTGGGGAGTCGACGCTTGGTTCATGACCTGATTTCCTTGCTGTGCTTGCGCCTGAGACTGGGCCTGAGCTTGAGCATGGGCTTGCGCCTGTGCCTGTGCCTGCGCCTGCGCCTGCATGCGCTGCATCATCTGTGCCTGCTGCTGCGGCGGCATGCCACCCTGATTCATGGGGAAACCCTGCATGCCTTGGGCCATCATGTAGTTGTTCGGCGCAAAGCTCTGAGGACCGACGCCTTGCGGCATCATCTGGCCGTACTGGGCGCCGGGGAACTGCTGAGGATAGCCGGGCACTGGGGTGGCAACGGGTCAGCAGCGCATACACTGACGGGTTGAGGTTGCACTGTTTGCTCGTCTGCGGTCGCAAGGAGGCAATGCAATCGGCCCCCTCCACCTCGCGCGCGGCGCAGACAGAGGTCGCAGAGAGTCGAGATCGGTCACTCACTCTGTCCGTTGGCGGCTATGTTGGGCATGCCGGGGTTCTGCATCATGCCCGCGGGCATTCCCTGCATCATCTGGGGGTTCGCGCCCGGGTTGAAACCGCCTTGGGGAGCCATGCCGGCAAACTGCTGCTGCTGGTTATACATCATCTGCTGGCCAGGCTGGGCTCCAGGCTGCTGTCCCTGCTGCTGCTGCTGTTGTTGTTGCTGCTGCTGCTGCGCCGCGGGGTTGAAAGGCTGATTGCCAAAGCCATAGTTGCCGGCGTACATGATGGTTGGCAAGGGGGGTCTATAGCGCCGAGGATCGTTCGCTTTGGCCACGCGGAGGGACGACTGGGCGACGTGACGACGGGGACGGGACGGGGTTTGTCACCGACCAACAAAGGGGTCTCGGTGGAAGGAGGCGTGCGCGGCGCGGGCGCGCGGCAGTCAGAGACCACCCTGTCACAGGCAACGACCCTGCGGTTTGCGGCTGGGAGTTGAGGCCACGCTCCTGCAACCCTGAGATGGTGTCTCTGGCAGCAGCTGCTCTACCTTGTCCACCCAACGGCGGACGGCGGCGAAAGGATCCGCCCAGCGAGACAGACACGGCTCGCCAAGGACGAGTGAGATGAGACCCGAGCTCGCAATCGCGACGTCTGTCGAGCAGCCGCTGCTGGCGCGGTGGGAGCCCGACCAGGGGTCTTGTGTAGTACCGATCCGGATCGGTGTCGCGGTCGCGGTCTGCCACAAGCTCACCGAAGCTGGTCGCGAGATCCGTCTCGGGAGACGGCGACTAGGTTCGGTGGTATCTCGTGCGCCAGGCCGTCTGTCGCAGGGAGGCGTCCGTGGTGTCTCGACGATGGCTGTGAAGTGCGCGCGCGTGGTGCGAGTGGTGTTCGCGGCAAAGGGATGGATGGATGGAACTGGAGCCTCGAGCGGACGGACAGCAAATTAGTTTGGCCGCTGCGGGTGCGGAGCGGGGCGGCTGGCAGCCGGCAGGGGTGCGAGGTGCGGATGGAAGGAAGAGCTGATGCCAGCACCCTGTCAACTCGCATCTGCGGTACCTGTGACTTGAACGGATTATTTGTTAGATGTGATATATTTATATATAAAAAAAATTTGTAGTCATGTCAAGGATGATGGCGACAAGCACAAGGGCACACTGTCCCTCAGCGTCCAAATCCCCCGTCACGTGCGTCGCGGCGGTCCGTGCGCGACCCATGACCTACCGGACATCGAGACTCCAAGACATCTCACCTCGACACGGCTTGTTCCTCCGTTCTTCCAATCAGTGCATAACAGTCATTACCATTTCCACCTGGGTAAACCAAACTTCTAAAACATCACCTCCAGAGCAACGCACCCAATCTGTAGACCTGTCGTAATCTGGAGCTGAAGATATCTCCACCTTGACGGCACGAAGAGGAGCTGCATGCCTTTGCACGATCTCTGCTGGGGCAAAGGCAAAGTGTGCGAGTTCTGCACACCTCTCGGCAGAATCAACTCCCAACCGACAACCCCCAAGTGCCCTCTGCGACCCGTTAGAGTATTCGATAATGAGACCCCTGCAGAACTGGGTTTGCTCATCGCGAAACACCCAAATACAGGGGAACCGGCAGAAGTACAGATTTTGACGACGGTTTCCGTAGGCTGCAAACGGAAAGCCGAGTGCGTCGAGGGCGGTGCAGGAGACACCGTCGTTCAGGACTGCAGATTCGAACGCCGTCGAGTTAGTTCTGATGTGTTGAGGAACGAGGATGGGAACTCGGCATTCATACGGGCGACCAAGCGCTCTCGGACATTGAAGAGAAAGCCGCATGCACCACAATGTTGACGGATGCGCACATGCTGCAAGTCAATATAGCCCCTCGAGCCTCGTCAATATCTGAGGGAACAACCCAATCGCCCTTGGGCTTCTTTTGCGCGTCCTCGACCGCTGGCTTGACCCAAGTTCCAACCGTGGGCTTACCAAATATAGGGTGCACTCACCGTACTTACCGTGAGGTGCCCAGGAGCCAACTCGTCAGATACATGAGCGGCCCCGTCTGCTGTTAATCGTATGCCAGATACGGTCGACTTGCAGCCGCAACCTCAAGAGCTACCTACGCACCTATATACCACTCAATGCTCAAACGCTCCACAATGAACCGCTATATACATCTCCTTGGCACCAGTCATGCGGCCTACTATCACACCCTACGGCAGGGCCATCCCCTCTCGCGCGCGGGTTCGCGTCGGTTCCTCAGCCGGAACACGGCAGGGCTTGCCATTGGAGACACGCAGCCATTGGCAAATCAAATCAAGGCAATCCTCGTCCTCTCCAATGGTAACGGGCGCCGGCCGCACGCACGCGCGGCTGGGATGCCCCGAAGACGCGGTGAGAGAGTTGATGCAGCCAAGTTCGACAACCAACGGCGCGGCAGTTGTCTTGATCGACGAACGACATCGGCGCTACAAAGATGCGAGTCGTGGCGACGCAGTTGGGCTCGCAGTCCGTCGTCTCTCTGCGCTCCCTCGTCATGGTGCGCGTTTCAGTTGTCGAGGCTCTCCCGTAGACGGCATAATACATGTCAACACCCGACCCGCAGGAAGCCCACCCAGCATGCAGAGTGACTCCCCCCACCTCCGTCGTCGGCGGCGGCGGGACTTGGACGTGATACATGCAGTCTAGTTCTCACCTCCTGGAGAGATGTATATCTAGTCTGGGATCCCGCCTTTTGCGCCTCACCTCGGACCTCGTTGCACCTCCCCTCCCACGCACCAGCGTCACCACCAGCGTCACCACCCGCGTCCTCCGGGGCCGTAGCGCAGCGCAGCGCAGCGCAGCACAGCACAGCACTCCCCGCCATGGCGTCATTCAACCTCGAGACCTGCGCGCGGGCCAACATCCTGGCGCTGCAGCCCTACCGCTGCGCGAGGGAGTAAGCTTGCTACCTTGCCCTGTCCCCCGTCCCCCCCGGTCCCATCGCCGCATCTGACGCGCTGCCTGCCAGCGACTACAAGGACGACGGCACAAACATCCTGCTCGACGCCAACGAAAACGCCTACGGCCCGTCCCTCGCGCCCGCCGATGTCGACACCGCCCGCGGCGTCGGCGGCGGCCTCGATCCCCTCGGCCTGCACCGCTACCCGGACCCGCACCAGCGCGCCCTCAAGCAGCTGCTCTGCGACCTGCGCAACACCCACGCCCACACGCAGCGCGCCCTGACGCCCGACAACCTCTTCGTCGGCGTCGGCAGCGACGAGGCCGTCGACGCCCTGCTGCGCTGCTTCTGCGTCCCCGGCCGCGACCGCATCCTCACCTGCCCGCCCACCTACGGCATGTACGCCGTCGCCGCCCAGGTCAACGACGTCGCCATCGTCAGCGTCCCGCTGCTGCCCGCCCCCGGCTTTGCGCTCGACGTCGCCGCCGTGCGCGCCGCGCTCGACGACGAGGGCGGCTGCGTCAAGATCGTCTACCTCTGCTCCCCCGGCAACCCCACGGGCTCGCTGCTGGCCAAGGCCGACGTCGAGCAGATCCTCGCCCACCCGACGTGGAACGGCATCGTCGTCCTCGACGAGGCCTACGTCGACTTCGCCCCCGACGGCGCCTCCCTCGCCGAGCTCGTCGCCGAGCACCCCAACCTCGTCGTCATGCAGACCCTCTCCAAGGCCTTTGGCATGGCCGGCATCCGCCTCGGCGCCGCCTTTGCGTCCGCCCCCGTCGCCCGCCTGCTCAACTCCCTCAAGGCCCCCTACAACATCTCCAGCCCGACCAGCGCCCTCGCCGCCTGCGCCCTGCGCGGCCCGGGCCTCGCCGTCATGCGCCAGAACCGCGCCCGCGTCGT
>PKSG01000003.1:0-61959 GCA_002916505.1 Tolypocladium paradoxum
CGCGGGGTGTGCTTGTCTTCCCTATTAAACTACCTTATTTTATTAAGAATACTTAAAGGCTATATTATACCTTATAAAAGATAATAAAAAAATTCCTGAGAGACTCCCTAGTAAGAGTAATAAGACTTAATAGCTATATAGGTAAGGCACGAGAGAATATATTATAATAATTACTTATGAAATACGCTTAAGTTATTAAGAATATATAAAAAGACGATCTTTTAGTCTAATTATATATATATTAAGCTAATATGAATTTTATTATAGATTTAAGTAATTTAAGTAAGCTAAAGGCTTTAGGCATAGTAGCCTATAGCTATAAGGGCCTAAAAGTAGCTATTCTTTTTCCTATATTATAAGGTTTTAATAAGAGCTATAAGAATTAAGGTTAGAATTATTAAAGATATATATTTAGTAATAAAAGGTTTAGATAGTTATATTTAAATTAGAAACCTTAATTATTATAAGGTTCTTATAAGAGCTCGCACCTTAGATAGTATATTAAATTAAGGGCTTTACTTTTCTTATATATATAATTCTAGAAAGGAGGTCTATATATATTTCTCGCTTATATATATAATAATACGAAGTATTAGATTAATTAAGTAATAATCACATAATTAAATTAGCGATAGCCTCATCTTTACTTGTTCCTATTTTTAGACTATTTGATAGCTATAGAAGACCCGTCCTTCTGACAGAATCAGACGATGAATTACGGAACACGGAGTACAGGACGCACACCCCTGGCACAGGTCAGAGGCACGACAGCACCGGGCCATCCACGGGCAATCGTCAGCGTCTAGATTAACATGTCATAATTGGCTATTATTGGCAAACTACAAGCAGTCCAACGACCCTATGCCGGCATCGGTCTTTGTTTGCGGAGCGGCATCGGCAACCGGCAGCAAGACTGGAAGCACGAAGAGGGTAGCTCCATGTCATTGAGCTTTCCCCTCACCTATGGACTCTAACCTCTCGGACGCGGCTCGTTGACTCATCTCGTGTGACGAGAGAGGGCGAAAATGTAAATATTTGTCACGTAGACATGGAACCAAGCGGTTGTCGCGGACTGAATGAGTCAACTGTGTCGTCGTGGGTCCTCTCCATGCTTTAATTCCTTAGCCAGCCATTTCTTCCCCGCAGTTGAATCATCGACTTTCACTAACCCAGTCTTTTCGAGTCAATTCACGACCTTGAATCCCCCGGAATTCTGCACGCCTAAGAGCAGCACATAGTCTATCAACAGGAACGACATGTCTTCCACTGAGCAGCCAGAAACCCCAGTTGTACCCCCAGAGAATGCCATGGCGGGCGTGCCAGAGTACATCTTGAAGCTGCTGGACCGACTTCATGCGGAGTCAACGGAGCAAGAATCCAAAATCAGCCGCAACGACTTCAAAGAACGCAGGGCGGCCGAGGTGCTGCGAGACAAGTTCATCGCTCCGGACCAGGACAAGTCACAATACGTGTACGCCCTCTGCCGTGCCATCGGCGCCCGCACCATCGTCGAAGCTGGCACATCGTACGGCGTCAGCACCATCTATCTCGCTCTAGCTGCCGCTGCGAGTGCCAAAGCTGGTGGCGCACGACCTGCGAGAGTGATTGCCACTGAGCATGAGCCTGCAAAGGCTGCGCGAGCTCGTGAGCACTGGCCGGAGTGCGGAGATGCCGTCACCAGTGTCATTGACCTTCGCGAAGGCGACTTGCTGGAGACGCTGAGAATCTTGAAGATGTGGGCCTTTTGCTCCTGGACAGTAAGATTGCCTTGCTCCTCCGACTAAACATGGAAGAATACAACGGTAGAGCTTGGTGTTAACACGCCCATCTAGTCTGGACTCCAATGGCTCTGCCGACGCTGAAGATTGTGCAACCCATGATGCGGCACGGAGCTGTTGTTATCACCGACAACACTGTTGGATCTGCCGAGGGCTACGAAGACCTGCTAGAGTATCTTCGCGGCCCCGGCAGCAACTTTATCAACCTGACGCTGCCGTACAACAAGGGTCTCGAGATGAGTGTCTACATTCCACATTAAGCGCCGTCGGTCAGCGCATTGTTGTAACAGGGTCTAAACTATTATGGTATAGTCCAGCGCCGAATGGAGACCTTCAACAAGGTTCACACGCAACGGAGTTTCATGTTGCCCGATCTTGCCTCTGCTTCATTCATCATGATGCTGCCGGATGCTAGGTTTACTTGGCAGGTTTTGTAAGAAATTGAAGTGTGATTTACACAAGCTATATTATTATGGATTTCAAACAAACGCATCTGTTTTACAGCACCGAGTAGGTCAAGGTGATTGAATCGATGATATATTCATATTAAACGTCGCCACTGCTCCACAGCTGCTGTCATAGGGTATGGACAATGATGAGCTGCCACGCAAAAGCGCTCGCAGCAGAGGAACTATATACATAAAGCTTGCCAACCATTTGATAAATGGCTTATTTCTTGGCGTTGTTGATCAGCAGGTTGGCGGTGCCCTTGGGAACCCCCGAGATGACGTCCTTGAGAGCGTTCTTGGCCAGGTACTCGCACAGGCCCTTGGTCGACTGGCCCATGCCCAGGAAGTAGGCAGCGAGACCAGCAACGTGAGGAGAGGCCATGGAGGTGCCCGTGGCGCTGCGGGTTTTGCCGTTGGGAAAGGTGCTGGTGATGTCAGTGCCGGGGGCGAGGACCTTGACGAGGCTGCCAATGTTGGAGTAGCTGGCGAGAGAGTCGTCCTTCTGGGTGGCACCGACGGTGCAGGCGGTCGGCTCGGAGGCGGGAGAGTAGCCGGCGGCGTCCTTGCCGTCGTTGCCAGCGGCGACGGCAAGGAAGAGGCCAGCTTTGACGACATTGGCAGCGGCGTGGTTGATCGCGTTGGACTTGCCACCACCCAGGGACATGTTCACGACAATACCCTTGGGGCAGTTCTGGCCGGGGGCGTCCTTGGCGACGAACTCCATGGCAGCAATGATGCCCGAGCCGGTGCCAGAACCCTTGGCGTTGAGGACCTTGACGCCGAAAATGGTAGTCTTCTTGGCTACACCGTACGTCTTGGAGCCAATCGTGCCACTGACGTGCGTGCCGTGGCCATTGGCATCGGTGTTGTCCTTGTCGACGAAGTTGGCGAGGAACTTGGCACGGCCCTCGAAGTCCTGGGATGCAGTCAGTCTCAGCAATCCTCGGGGAGTCTGATGTCGGGTCCTTGACGTACAGGGTGCGTGGCATCAACACCAGTGTCGATGACGTAGGCGCAGGTGCCCTGGCCGGCGCTGTCATCGTAGGTGTAAGTGCTGCTACCGGGCTTCTGGTTGGAAAGACGAGCCAGGCCCCAGTCGGCGCCCTCCTGGGTGGCGGAGATGGTGACGATGACATCCTGCTCAATGTAGTCGACCTGTTGACATGGTCAGCATGATGTCGTATCTGGCGGCAGCAGCTCTTCTTCCTGTCCAAGCACTCACATCCGGGTTGTCCCTGAGATTCTTGAGCTCCTCATCGCTCAGGCTGGCAGCGAAGCCGTTGAAGGAGTGCGAGTACGTGTAGTCGGCGTTGGCGGCGATGTCCTCAATGGCGGCGTGCATGGACTCGCTCTTGACCTGGTCCTTCATCTTGACGATGTACTTGCCCTCGACGAGCTGAGCATTGCGAGGGACGATGACGGGAGCGGGCGAGGCGCGCTTGGCGGGGGCGGCAATGGCCAGGGGAAGGAGGGCGAGAAGAGTTGCGGCGCGCATATTGAATGATGTCGTCCAGAATCACGATGAAGGAGGCGAGATGAAGGAGTATTCGGGAGGTCCCTCGGAAGCAAGACGAAGTCAAACTCTCAAAAGCGAGATGCCGGAGGATGAAGCTGGAGATGCAAGAAAGTAACCCCAACTCGAGGCGACAAAGCGCTCTCTATTTATGTTCCGGCGGCCTCTACTCCTCGTTGAACTCCGTGTCAACATGAATGCGACGCAGCATGTGGTGATCCTGTTCACGAGGCCAAACCCTACAGCCAGCATGTGCTTTGTCGTCTGCCAGCGACCGTGCAACGACCAACGTCTCATGTGGCCCCTATCCAGTAGGTCGATGGAAGCTTCACCAGTTGTCATCTCATGTGAGCGTCGATCCCCGGCCGCCGCCTCCCCGAAACGGCGGGTTGGATGCCGATCCGACGAATCTGACGCGACCCTGATGATCTGCCATCTCGGCGACCACAAACCCAGCTACCTACCTAATGCGGAATAGGTGTAGGAACTTCTGGCGAAGGTGAGGCTTCGTCCGACGTGTCACGTCACCCTCTTTAGCGCGTCCTATTAGCTGCGCGTGCCAGGGCATCATAAGGCTAATTTGGACACCGGACGATGGATGAATCGGCAACGTGACGGGAGCAACAATAGCCGTCGGCGATTTTTAACTGCGGATCCGTGCGTGGACGAGTGCTTCCGCGAGCGGCGATTGTACAACTGCGGCGAAGTAATTGCACAACCAACGTATTACGTGGCTGGTGGTGCGTGCCGTCCAACGGTTCAGCCCATTGTTCACAACGCTCCAGCGCTGCAACGTGAAGGCGGCATCGCCGCCGAGACTGGAGCTGGGCCCATCATTTGCCAAACCCAGCAAGTCGCACGCGGCAGGGGACGGAGGTGAAAGGCGCGATGGCTGGCTGGCTGGGACTTGGGTTCGCTCGGGCGGTGATGCCTGGCCTGGCCTTGGGCTCAGCTTGTGCCAGATGCCAGATCCTTGGCGCAACCAGACCCAGACCTGACGAACAACAACCTTGGAACCAAACCAACGAGGATGCCGATCCCGGGGATTTGCGGCCTTGTGGAATCTGCAGCGCGGTTCCCATGGCCTGATTCGGCCGTGCGTCCATCCCTCTTGGGCCGTGGCCCGACTGCACTGGCATCCTCGGTTCCGTCTCATGTGCCGAACCGGCCCGTTGTCGACGTGTACCTCGTGTTATGGCTGCCACCTCGCAGTGTATGGGTGGGCATCCCTACCGTCTGCGTCGACGCGTACGCCCAAAGCGTGAACCCCGCCGCCGCGATTGTTTGAGCGCCGAGGTGGAGGCAAGTCTATCGAAGGAGGCTATCCCGATTTCGCACCGTAACCCGGAGCCAACTGCTGCGCCTTCAAGTTTACGGCCGACAGGTCAAAAATCGAGGCTCGAAACGGGAAACCGATGGCATCGTGGCACTACATACAGAGGGTGCACTACAGGCCCGGCAATGTCGGTGCGCGCTCCGCTCACTAACATGCCCGGCTTGCACATGCTTAGTTGCTTGCCCAGTTCATGTTTCCCTGAAAACGAGTCGATGCACGCGTCTGCTGTGTAACGGGGCACAACCCGGAAACTAGGAGAGATCGTCAACACCTCTTCGCTCCCATGCACCGGACAATAGCCAACTGCCTCTTCCATATGCCAACTCCGCACTTTTGCTGCATGTACCCCGGCCTGCAAAGTACCTTGAATTGAACCTGAACCTTACTAACAAGTTAACTTTAGGTCGCCTGTTTATCTAGTTCCTTAATTTGGGGGCTGAGGTCGTTCTGAAGGGCTTGTCTCATGTCAGCAGTGCAATGTCTCCGAGAGCTCAGGAACCTTCGTGCCGATTGTCGCGGATTGACGTCATGGTTACTACCTCTGTCGACTCTCCGACACATGCCATCTTCCCCCCCAGGCTAGGAATGATCTTTTGATATCGCCTCAAACACACCTTCTACATTCTCAAGCGTGAGACATGCCACTAATGTGGGTACGGCTTCGACGGCTCTATTGTAGCTCTGAGTGCAGTACCTTGATGACAGAACACATCGGCCGTTCTCGGCTCGCCCATCTACAGACCTTCGGCTCCCCTTGTGGGAGATTGACCTGATCTGGAGCGGTTCTAGACTATGCAATACGGTCAAAGGGCGGGATAACACCATGGTGCCGTCATGAACCATGCCCCCATGTTCATGGTCCATGGTAGCAAGGAAGCCTCAATTCGTGGTATCAATATATACATTTGGGGCCTTTGGTTTTGATGCAGCCCGTTTGCAACATTGGAATAAGTTCAAGTACGACTTGGAGTCTGTCAGACTGGCGAGATGGCAGAGCCAAATGCTCATACATAGTATTGTCGGGCTGTCTCTTCATTACGTGTGCGAGTGACGAATTGAGACAACCACTCTCAGTTGATGGGGAACCTGCGGGGTGTCGACTGGACGTTGCTACCTGACCATATGTTTCTGAAAGACAGCATGCTCGACTTGAAATTCCGTTCCGTCTTCTTGACGAAAATGTGCAATCCATCGCCGAAGGACGACTCAACTAGGGCAGGGCCTGTCTACCTTGGTACATGAGACGTGAGGGCGCGACAGGAAGCTTGTATACATATTAAAGACCATATCAACTCGTAGTTTTGTGAAACCATTCAAGTATTCGTATACCCACTCGAGCGCTTGTAGGTAAGTTTGCTACTTTGGGCTCCAGCGTTCAGTGATGGCTAAGAGTCACAACTGTGGTACATCTCATTGACACGATTAAGGAACCGTCAAGACTACGCTGCAGCAAGTCAACATCGGCAACTTCTGCTAACATACTCTTCGAGTGTAGTCCATGTAGTTGCATACAGATGGCCACCCCAATAATATCGATCTTGATACGGCAAGACTCGGTCTTGGCGATCGATACTCGAGCCCTTGGCACTTCCTGCCACCTACCCTAGAGCTGCAGTCGACGCGCACCTCATTATATTGGGTCCGCTGCTGACTGCTTGGATGCGAAATACAGAACCGTCATGCCAATCCCTCTGCAAAAGCAAGGCTGTCTCGTTGGGCCCGGGGTGTTTCAGGAGGGATGATATTGATCGTCGCACATCAATTCCAGATCGGACATGTTCATCTGTTGGCCGGAGCCATTAGGTAGTGATTTCCCCTTGAACCCCTTGAACAAGGTTGCTTTTATGCTTAATTTTAAGCGGCTTTAGAATGGGGCTTAAATCCCGTCGCGGGTACAGGAACGTTGGGCCAAAATAGCGCGCACAGCAAGTCGTCCGGGACTATAAATACCGCACTTTGTTAGCGTCGCTTGGCTGACGTCTGCGCCGCTGCGGTCATGGTGAGCGTGGGGGTTGTGTGCACCCGAACGAAGTCAATTCGTCCAGTGTTTCCAGCATTACCTTGACGCTGTGAGATTCGATGGATGAGTTCTGTTGCAGTTTGGGGCTCGTGCTGTCGGCCAATGTCTGTTGGACGTCGCATCAAACTGGCCGTCGGATATCCTCTGCCTCGCGCCGCGGCTGGCCCCAATCGACAGGACACAAGGCACATCTCGATCAAATGAGTTGCATAGCCTCGAGGAGATCGGCGGAGGAGTGAGCGGGGTAGCGGTACCGGGAATTTATCAGATTGATAAGATGGTCCAACCAGAGTTCCTGAGCTTCTCGTCATCGGCTGCGATGACCACATTCGGCCGGGTGGAGGGGCCCGTTACATAATGCCATGGGCGCATCTATGTAGGACAGCGGAGATTCTCTGCGAGGGTTAATTGGCGTTGCAACATGTGCCGTCATTGTTTAAGGAGATCGATCCTACATGGCAGTTGAGCGGAACCCTGATACCGCAGAGAACCAACGGCAGGACACAACCTGAAGACCAACAACAAGACGAAACCCCCAGAACCAACGGATAATGGCAGAGTCGCAGCCGACAACCCTCAACGGCCTCGCGGCCAAGGTCACGGAGCTGACGGAGACGTTCTCGCGCTTCCTCAGGGACAACAGCATCCCCGAGCCGTCGTTTGCGGCGGACAGCCCGACGAGCTACACGGGGCTGACGGCGGAGAGCTTCATGGTCCGCCAGGCGCTGTTCGATGCGCTCATGGACATGATTTACCTGACCCAAGGCCCCAGCGAGAGCATATTCAACTACGTGCACACGGTACGGGACCCTGCTGCTGCTGTCCCACGTCGAGCACACGATGTGGAGTTTGGGCTGCAGCGTCGCTGATGCTCGATGGCAGTGCATGCCGGATGCCGCGACGCTCAACGTGCTCAACTCGTTTGACTTTTGGGCCGCGGTGCCGCTCGAGGGCTCGGCCTCGTACGACGACATTGCAAAGCACACGGACCTGCCGCGGGAGGCGGTCCGGCGCGTCGTCGAGCACGCAACGACGCTGCGGCTGTTTGCGCCGACGGAGCCGGGCAAGACGGAGACGCGCATCAGGCACACGTCGCGGTCGGCGGCGCTGGCCCAGAACGCGGGCCTGCGGGCGCTCGTGTCGACGCTGCTCGACGACGCCGGCCCGCCCATGACGGTGCTGCCCGAGGCGCTGCGGCAGCATTCCGCCGGCAGGCCCGAGCTGACCAAGGACATGGGCGAGACGTCGTTTGCGCTGTTCCACCGGCACGGCGTGTTTGGCGAGTACGCCTCCCCGTGGGACCTGCTGGAGAATGACGGCGAGGGAGACAGGAAGGGGTGGCGGCAGCGCAACTTTGTCGAGTTTATGCGCTATCTGAAGGACATGTTTCAGCTCGAGAAGGTGATGCTCGAGTGCTACGGCTGGAAGGCGGCCGGCAAGGCGACTGTTGTCGATGTAAGTGACTGCGTGCCGCTTGAGAGAACGAAGGAACTGACATGGCCAGGTTGGCGGCTCTGGCGGCCACGACTCGGTCGTCCTGGCGCAAAACTTCCCCGACCTCAGCATCACGGTGCAGGACCTGGGCCAGGTCAGGGCCGCGTACGAGGCCAACGTGCCCGAAGAGCTCAAGGCGCGCGTCCGGTTCATGGAGCACAGCTTCTTCGAGCCGCAGCCGGTGCAGGCGGACGTGTACCTGCTCAAGCTGATCCTGCACGACTGGCCCGACGCCGAGTCGATGCGGATCCTGCGCGGGCTCGTGCCCGCCATGAAGGCCGGCTCGCGCGTCATCCTCATCGACTACGTCGGCAAGCACGGCGACGGCGAGGGCCCGCCGCTGCCGCGCTCGATCCAGGCCATGGGCACGGCCACGGACATGCGCATGATGGCGCTCTTCAACGCACGGGAGCGGACCGTGGAGGAGTGGAAGGCCATCGTCCAGGCGGCCGACGCGCGGTTCGAGATTGTGCGCACAGAGGCCGATGCGCTGACGTTTATGTTTGTCATGGAGGCTGTGCTGAGAGAGTGAGTGGGCGGGGGGGTCTGTATGAAGCTATTCCAGCGACGCGTGCTGACATGCCGTGAGTTTGTACTTTTGTCTGGCGCAGTGGTTAATGCGACAGTTTGGAAGAGTCTAGATTCGGGCGTGGCAGCGTGATTGGACGCCATAGAAACCTGACGACACGCTGGGATGGTTACGAGTCGTGCCCCTGTCTGTGTGGCTGTCAGCGGCTCGTGTGCTGCCAGAACTTCCATGGTCCGCTGAGTCTTGCTGGCCAACATGGACGACGGTTCTGAAACTCGGGAGTTGCCCGTGTTTGGCATTCAGTCGCAGTGTGCCATTGTTAGCCCGCAGTACGTCCGGGTACCGTGGTGTCCCAGGGAGACGCAGCAGACAGCTCCATCAGGACTGGAGATGCATGCTGGGGACTTGGTGTTGATGCGGTGTGGGATGAAGGGTCAATGGAAGATCCGCAGCCCCGCTACAGGGCCTGGGCCCTCTGCAACAGCCGCCCCACTGGCAGTGTTGGTCCCTGGATTCATCGTTGCAGGATCCTCCCAGCTGTCTGTCCAGGACACCTTCCGCTGCATCTCGTCCACTAATGCGTACCTACCTTGGGGTTATTAGGAAGCACCAACGTTGAGCCAGCAGATATCGTGGCTTCAAAGCGCAAGACTTCGAGAAAAGAAATCGTCTCTCAACTGGCCAGAGCCAACGGCTGCATCACCATGGCGCAGAGTCTTGCTGCAGCCCTAGCTCTGAGCCGGCTCAGCCCTAGGACGGATTCAGTCGCCGGCTCCCTGGCCATCAGGTTAATGTAATCATTCATAAAGGGTGCCATGCCAAACCTCGACGTCGACAGTCCACTCTCACCAGCGCATCACGCCGCCTCCCGTCCTCCCGTAGAGCCTCGCCATGAACTGCAACGAGCTCCAGGAGAGCACCCGCGGGTCGCGGTACGTCGTCAAGCGGCCCAAGGCGCTGCAGTGGTTCTACAACGGCCGCCTGTACAAGGCCAGCGACGAGGACCGCCAGGCCGGCCGCTTCGAGCTGTTCCTCGACCTGCTGTGTGAGTCCCTCTGCTTCACGTCACGTACGCACCCGCCGTGTCTCGGCCAGCTGGGGCTGACGGCTGGCCCTGGCAGACGTCGCCATCGTGGCCAACTTCAGCGATGACCTCGCCGAGCACCCCGACGGCGCGCACCTGGCCAAGTACGTGCTCATCTTCGCGCCCGCGTGGCACATCTGGGCCGACCTGCGCGAGATCATGAACTCGTACTACACCGACGACCTGGCCCAGCGCCTCGTCGTGCTCTGGGTCATGGCCCTGCTGGTCCTCTACGCCAACAACGCGCGCCTCGTCGACGCCGACCTCGGCGCCCTGCGCACCGCCGCCGGCGCCTACGTCGTCGCGCGCTTCACCACCATGCTCGTCTTCCTCGTCAGCAGCTTCGCGAGCTACCAGCACCGCACCCAGGCGCGCATCATGGCCGGCTTCATGTTCGTCGGCCTCTTCATCGCACTCCCGCTCTTCCTCGACAGCGTCAGCATCAGCGCCAAGGCCGCCGTCGTCGCCGCCATGGTCGTCTACCAGGAGGCCACCTGGGCCCTCACGCTGAGCCCGTGGATCAAGCGCCGGCTCGGGCTCAAGTACAGCACCGCCGTCGACATTGCGCACGAGGTCGACCGCATGGCCGCCTTCTTCATCATCATCCTCGGCGAGTTCGTCTACAGCGTCGTCGTCGGCGACCCGGCCGGCGTGGGCCTCACCGCCGGCTACCTCAAGGCCGTCTTCACCCTCATCATCGCCTTCTGCCTCAACTGGCTGTACGTCAGCGGCGACGGCAGCCTGCAGGCCACGCACCCCATCCGCCGCTCGGCGTGGACCGCCTTTGGCTTCTTCCTGCTGCACCTGCCGCTGTCGGCGTCGTTCCTCATCGGCGGCCACATCTGCGCCATCAGCACCCACCTGCACGACTTCGACGACGGCCAGCGCTGGCTGCTCGGCGGCGGCCTGGGCGTCGGCCTCTTCTGCCTGTGGGTGTACGGCATGCTCTACCGCACCGAGGACGACGACTGCCTGCTCCTGTCCAAGTACCCGCGCATCGGCATGCGGCTCCTCGTCGCCGTCGTGCTCGTCGCCCTGCCCGAGACGCACGGCCACCTCGACACGACGCAGCTCATGGCCGTTGTCATGGCGCTGATTGCCTTCCTGACGGTGTGGGAGACGGTGGGCGGGCTGATGAAGGGCGTGACCCTTTTCGAGCCGTGGACGGATACGCGGCCGCCCGAGGACATGGGGCGGGTTGACGAAGACGGGGAGTGAGCGAATGCCAGAAACGTCTAGTAGCCTATAGAGATTCTCCATATGTAGCGGAAGCCGAAGTTGAAGCGGCTGATGAGTCGAGGGACCCGTGATGCTCTCTGCGTAACCCCCGAGTTCTTGCAAAACGCCGGCCGGGATAAGCCGGGAGGGCCAGATGATGACCCGTAGACGCCCGCAGAGCTCAGCCGCCTCGTGCATTCGTTATTAGAGTCAGATACTCGCCATACGGGAGTTTGCATTCATTTGCAGACCAGTTTCGGAATATTCGCATATACACACATCGCCATGTCGTTCCGAATCGTCACCGGCCGCATCGCCCTCGGCTCGGCGCTCCTCGTCACCGCCACGGCAGGCATCTACACGGCGCTCGTCTACAGGCGCATTTCCGCCGCCGACGGGAGGCGCATCACCAGCCAGGACCAAGTCGCCGATTCATTTCAGGGATCCGCGACGATTCGCCAGCTGGTGAATCCGCGCGGACATGCGGCATGGGGAGACTCGCGCTCCATTACCCTGACCATACCGCGCGGGCAGGGCGTATCAGACGAGGCCATCTTGGCACAGTTCGTCAAGGGATTCTTTGGCGGCAGGGTGTTTGCTCCGGAGAGAGTTGGCCTCGGGCTGTTCCGACCATCTGTTGGGCCGTTCAACGGTAAGCATTTGCCGCTTTGGAGTCTTGAGCGTCCGTAACTGGGACTGCCCTGACGCCAATCCAGGTCTTGAACCCGCTTCAACACCACAGCAAGTCTGGGATGCATCACAGCTATCCGACCGCACGCTGCCGCCGCTGCACACCATCCTCTTCGGCTGCTTCCAGGTAGCCGCCATCCAGCTCGCCTCGCGCGACGACAAAGGCAGCGCCCCGGAGAGCAGCGTCGACGTCGTCTACGGCTCCGGCCAGGCGCAGTTTGCAGGCTGCCACCGCTTCAGCGTCGTGCAAGAAGCGCCCCGGGGCGACGACGCGGACACGACGGCTCGTCTGTGTCTTGCCTGCGTGACTTGCAACCCGACTGTCGACAGGCCGCTGACGCCGAGTGTGGTGTGGTCGTTTCACAAGGCGTACGCCATGCTGCTGTTCAGGGACGCCGTGGCTGGCGTAAAGGCGTTTACAAACGGCGTGTTTTGAAGTTGTATCCATATGAGCACCATGTACGGCGAAGGGGAGCGGACACCAACGGCGTTCAAGGGACCATCGGCAGCATTGGGACATCTCACATCCTGTACTTACTAGAATCATCCCACTACATACCCCGTCGCTAGAGAGCGACCTCGGAGGCCTCTACATTTCCTCCGCTAATCTGCACCTTCTTCCCGCCGCCAGGGGAACTAACCTGCAGCTGCAGCCTCTCGTGCGGCCACAGCGTCACGTAGTTGTCGGACCAGAAGGCCGGGTTGACGTCCTCGCCGTGCTCATCCACGAGATTGAGCCGCACAAAGAACGCCGGCACCGGCGACCGGTTCTCCAGCTCCAGCGCCTGGCCGCCCGAGGCGGATGTCGCCGCCGGCTTCAGCGACACCGTGGCCGTCTCCATGTCGCCGAGCGCGGAAAAGTCGGCAAACGTGGTCACGGGCGTGTGGTACCAGGTCGAGTTCTTCCAGTCGAGCGCGTCGACGGCCTTTGCGAGCCAGTACACGTTGCGGCTCAGCGTGGCGCCCTTGTCGGAGAGGACGAGCCGCAGGAACGCGACGTTCCTGATCTTGCCGAGGCCGGCCACCTTGCCCGCGCTGGCCGCCGTGTTGGCCTCGGTGGTGACGGCCAGGGTCTGCTTGGACAGCACCTCGCCGCCGAGATCAACCAGCTCGACGGCAATCGTCCACGCGCCCTGGCGGCCGAGCGAGTGGTTGATGATGCAGGCGCTCTGCCGCACGTAGTCGTACGCGACGTGCTCGACGCGCGAGCCCACCTTGGAGCCAAAGTACGAGCCCGCGGGGTGCATGTAGTGGTCGAACTGGTTCCAGTGCAGGCTCGGCCACGCGTTGTTGAGCATCCAGTAGATGGTGCCCGTGGCCGGCCGCTCGGCGTTCCACCGCGACGAGTAGCCCTCGTGCTGCGCGCGCGTGGCCTCGTAGTCCATCATCTGCGCCTTGAGCAGGTAGTCGTCGAGCGACGTGGGCGCGCCGTAGCGCCGGAAGAGGCCCTCGTTGTACGTCTTGCGGTTGTAAAAGGACGACGTGTTGGTCGACATGTGGAAGAGGTCCTTGTTGGGCTGCCTCCAGAGATCCTCCATGTCGCTCTCGGAGAGGAACTTGCGGAGGCTGCCCATCTCGGGGGTGCCCACGCCGGCGCCCAGCTCCGAGCCGAAGCCAAAGGCGGCGCCCCTGCGGTCCTGGGACGGCTCCGTGTCGTACCAGTAGTTGGGCGGCACCCAGTCGTACGGCCCGTCCATCTTCATGCCGCCGGGGCCCAGCAGCTCGGGGAACCCGCGCTTCGACGCCGAGGCGATGATGGGGACCTGCCAGTACGCGCCCCTGAGGGCGTCGACGTAGATCCTGGTCGCCCGGTCGTTGGGCCAAAAGTCGCTGCCGATGAAGTAGGCCAGCATGCTCGGGTGCGTCTGCAGCATCGCCGCCTCGTGCGCCATGCTCGCGTTGGCCGTCTCGTAGTCGTTGTCGACCCAGAGCGGCACCGGGTCGACCTGCAGATCGTGGTTGTAGTCCCACGACTCCCACTTGGAGCAGCACACCCAGCCGGCGATGAGCATGATGCCCATCTCGTCGGCCATCTCGTACAGCTCCGGGTGCTCCATCATGCCCTCGAGGCGGATCGTGTTGAGGCCCATGTCGAGCGCGTACCGCGCGATGGTCGCGAACCGGTTCCGGTCCCAGCGGAAGAACTGGTCAGGGCTGTAGCCGGCGCCGAGGACCTGGAAGGGGTGCCCGTTGACGGTGAACATGGTGTCGTTGTGACTGTTGACGTGCGAGGTGACGGTGCGGATGCCAAACTTGTCCTGCGACGCGTCCGAGAGCTTCGAGTCGACCGTAAAGGTCAGCTCGGACTCGTACAGGGGCTGCTTGCCCCAGGCCTTGGGCCACCAGATCTTGGGCTTGTCGACCGTGTGGGCAATCTCGACGACCTTGGTCTCCTCGGGGCCCAGCTTCACCACCTGGTCCTTGGAGATCTTCTTGCAGCCGGAGGGGTCCGCGACGACCGATCTAACCACGAGCTGCACCTCGTGGCCCTCCAGGTTCTGTGCCTTGGCACGCACCGTGACCTTGGCCGGGCCCTTCCCGGCGGGCATGTCCATGTCGATGGACACGCTCACGGCGCCCATGGAGACGGGGCCCGTCTGCTTGACCACAATGTCGCGCCAGATGCCCGACCCGTTGTCCGGCGCGCGCGGGTTCCAGTCGACGAAGCCCTGCACGAGGTTGTAGTTGAAGTCGGCGGGATACGCCCTGACGGCGAGGGCGTTGGTGTCCGCCACGAGGCCGGTGATGTCGTACGTGCGGCCCCCGAAGCTGCCCGCCTGGAACTCCTTGTCGGCGACCTGCCTGCCGTTGAGGTACAGGTCCGCCCGCGACGAGATGCCGTTGGTCTCGAGGAAGAAGTGCTGGCCCTGCTTCGGGGCGAGCGAGAACTCGTTGCGATAGACCCAGGGCTCGAGGAACTGGCCCCAGTTGAACCTGTCGAGGTTGTCCGAATACCAGAGGTCCGAGTCTTTGTAGACGCCGGTGTCGAGTAGGCAGCCCATGAGCGTGCAGCGCGACGACTTGATGTGGTGCCACGAGGAGGTGTCGTGGCCCGGTCTCGACACGGATGCGAGATTCCCCTTGGCCGACGACGAGGGCTGCAGGTCCCAGCTGGGAATCACTGCCCTCTGGCCGGGCCCCGACATGATGGTTTGAGCAGCGCGTTCGTCGAGGGAGGACGCCGCGCTCACGGAGCCGCTCCCGAGGACCAGCACCGCCAGTACGTGTCCGAGCATGGTCGCGATCAGAGGCTGGGATGGCGGAGCCTTCAGGTGTGTCCCGAATATCTCGACTGGCAGCGGGATCAGGGCCTGTAGATACGGCCATTGACGCCAGGGTTCAACAGTACAACGTTACCTCACATCTGCCGACTACCTTACATATGCAGGGATCCTGGGTGCAGCTGTAAGATGGTTACAGTGAGTGCCGAGAGCTGCCCCGTCGTGCTCCGCAGTCCGTACCTTGGACGAATGCACCAAGTAATAGCTCACAACATAATATAGATTGGAGGCCCGGCGGCAGAGCGGGGGTCAGACGGGGCCGCTCCCCGGCCACCGGAGTCCCAGTCCGTTCGCCGGCCGGATCAGAGTCCTTATATCATCTTTATCAGCCGTCCATTGAGTCGTTGAATGGAGCTGCCAGTTGAGCATTTGCACAAATCCTTCTCTTCTTCTTCTTCTTTATTTCTTTCTTGCTTAATGTCTTGTGCAATCCCAGGGAGTATGAAGTCAAGTGGAAGCCATGGTAGTCACACGCATCGTCCTTAGAGGCATCTGGCCTACTCCGAGCGCTGGGATTTACCCTAACCCTCCCTTACTACGCGCACAGCCCATAAGAGCTAGTTCTCGAGGAAAAAAGGATAATTCCTTGTAATAGCAAAAAAACCCATGAACATGACCCAGAATAATCCTCCCAAACATAGATACCAAGGGGGCCTTGAATAGTTCTCGTACCCTAGCCAGCGCTAGACGTAGGTAGCTATTCGCAGCCCTCAAGCCCGAGGAGCTTCTCTTGGTAACTCCAGTTTCTCACCACATACTCGACGACAGTGATGGATGCAAGACGACAACTGGGGCGAGGCTGGCTGCTCCCCCGCTTCCCCGCTTCCCCTGCCTCAGCTTACGAGTACGAGCCGAAAACCGGGCCGAGACTTGTCTACTTGTGGGCTGTGGCGCTCGTCAACGTCAACGGCGGCTTGAGCTCGTCCCGACCGGCTGGGGCGAATCCATGTCTGCGGACGGAGCCTTCCACTGGTGGATTAACTCATCGCGGGGCGTCCGGACGATAGGGTGCGACTGACGATACCACGACTTGCTTGTGGCCGAGCCTGCCGTGTATACTCCAGTTGCTCGACACCGACGGAGCACGCGTTGACATCAATCTGCAGCAGTTGACAAGTCTGGGTCTGATCCCTGCTGGCTCCTGCTCCGCATCCGTCGCCGGCCCGGACTTCACCGTGCTGTGGTGCCCAAACGTGCCTTCAGTTTGTCCATCTCTGGGGCCCGCAACCGCGGCGGAGATGAGAGCAGACGATGGGTGGTACGGCGGGTGACGCAGCTTCGTCTGCCAAAATACGCAAGAGGAGAGTCCCGGTATGTGAAAGGCCTCGGATGGCGTGCTTCCGTCGAGACTGGCCCGGCTTCGGCGCCGCTGACAGTAGACACGCAGACTGCGTGTGGTGCCTGCCGCCATTCCAAGGTATATCCCCTGTTTGGAGACTGGTGATTGCCCGAGTTGACGCCGTGAAAGGTCAAGTGCGATGGCAAGCGGCCCTGTTCACGGTATGTTACAGTCTATAGTGCTCCCTGCCCTCGGCGTCCGACTGGAGCGATGTGCTGACTGCAGTCAAGATGCCGCGCACTCACAAAGGTCTGCGTGTTTGAGGAGCCGCCAAAGGATGCGCAGCAGCGGTACGTGCAGTCGTGCACCCCTTCTACGGCAATCTCATGGAGCCGGTCAGCCTGGCTAACCCCAGTATACGCAAGCAGAGAGATTGAGCTGCTCGCACAGCAAGTCGAGTCTCTGAAAGCCCAGCTACAGACCCAAGCAGTCTCCGCGCCACTGCTTGCTTCTAGCCAGGCAGATGCGAGTCTACCGTTACTTACAAGGCGGGACAGCGTATCGACGCATGTGTTCGGCCAGCCTGCAGCGCTGTCTCCCATATCCTCCAACGCAACGGCCCCGGACCTGTCGAGTCGAGCTCCTTTTGCCGCACGCGTCACTAGCTCAGGCTCTCCAGAGTCGACTTTCACATCATTTAGAAAAACGTCTCATTACGATGCCGTCGCTGTTCATCTACCCGACTTTGTCGACGTCGGCCTGCTGACCCCAGAGCAGGCTGATCTGTACTTCAACACCTTCTTCCACGGCTCCGACCGATACGTTCCCGTGTTCGACCCCCAGCATGATACGGCGCAGAGTGTACGAGCCCGAAGCAGCCTTCTGTTCAGCGCGATATGCACGGTTGGCTGCCGCGCCCTGGGCGGGACCGACTCTCAGCAATGGCGTCTGCTCAACTTTCACATGAAGAGGATCCTCAACGCCGCCATGATGATGCCGCTGATGGCGTCGCTAGAGACTGTTCAGGCACTTCTGGTTCGCGCGTGCTACACGTCAGAAAGGTCCATCCTCGTCGCGGTCGCCGGCCGCATGGCCATCGATCTGGGACTGCCGGACGCGTACGACGAGCTCATGGACCACACCTTTACCAAGGGCTGGCAACTTGCCGATGCCCTCGTGCCAGACGAGGCGACGCTGATGCGAAAGACGCGGACGTGGCTCTACATCCTGGTGCTGGGCCACATCCTGCACGTCGATGCGGGTGACCTGCTGCCTCTCAAGTTTTGCGGCGATGCACGGCGGTGCAGAGTGCTCCTGCGCCGACCCGTATCCGCAAAGCAGGACCTGTGTCTATGGCCGCAGGTCGAGCTGAACGCGCTTCGTGCGCGGATATACACCACCCTCTCGGATCCGAGGCGCATCGGCGATGAAGACCTAATGAGCGATGTACGACACGCAATGATCGACCTTGACGTCTGGTACAACGACTGGGCGCGCATCTACGACAAGGACGATCCGCAGACGCCCTGGCTCACCCTGAACCTCCAAGTCCAGCGGTGCTGGGGCATCACCATGGCCGTGTGTCGAGCAATACGCACCACGGGCGTGGAAAACGTCGAAGTCATGTCTCCGACGCAGAAGGACCTCCTGGCCATGGCAAAGGACGCACTCAGGCAGCACCTGGGCATTATCATCCAGGAGCCGCGCCTGTACCTCCACAACTTGCGGTACGCAATGGACTTTGTCTGGGCCAAGTGCGTGTTTTGCTATCTGCTGCTCCTCAAGCTGTCGATCCTGCTGCCCGACAACGCGCAGACGCCGGCCTGCGACTTGGTGGCCTGTGGGAATACCCTGATCGCTGAGCTGAGCGAGGCCAGCGGCGGGATGATGTACGAGCACCGAAACAACACTGGCAAGCTGTACCTCCAGCTACTTCAGACTGGCATCGGAAAGTATACCCGTGCGATGAGCAACGACTTCGCGGCGGAGCCAAGCATCGCCCCCGACGACAACAACCCTCCGCGGCTTGATGGGGTGGGAGTTCCAGGGGTCCCCGGAGACGCCCATTCCTTCGTGCCAGAGCAGTTTGTCTTTGAATGGGACTTTCCGGGGCTGACGCTGTTTTCTTCGTCGGCCACCGAGGCGGGTTGGCTGGATAGCATTCTCCTCGAGGCGTTGAACTGCACTGACGAGTTCATGGGCTTGGGGTGGTCGTCGACGGAGCTTTGGGAGTAGTCGTGCCGTGTTCTCCTCAACCAGCAGTTCTTAGCCCCCATCTCCGATGACTCCATAATAACAGCTGACACCAACCTCGTCATGTTTCTCATGCCAGATTGCGTGAATACAGTTTCCTCCCATGTGTGTTCATTGCCGTGTAGCGGCTCCCGATTACCGTCAAGTCGAGCCCGACTCTGGGCGCCCTCACGCAGCATCCGTATTCTTCAGCTCGCCTGATCTACTCGACTTGCTAATTCAGCAAAGCTGCATGAATGGCGTCTACGAGAACACGCAAGTGGTTAGTAGCGCCTGTAGCTTTGCTATATTAATGGGAGACTATTGGTATGGCGCTTAAATAGCGCTATAAGTAGTCGATTGGCTAGACCTATGTCCTTCCGCGAGGCCGTTGTGATGATATCGACGTGACCGCTGTGAGGAAGGAGCCCGCCGTAGGCGAGCTCCCCCAGGGGAGGGGGTAAAAAGAAAATCCCCCATTATAATAATCGAATTCGTAGGCATTATAAGCTCTCAGGCTCGTATCGCAGGATCATTGTTTGACAGGGAAGACGGACACACCCCCACGATAGGGGCAGTGCTAGGTACCCAGACACACACACATATATATAAGGGATGCTTTCTCACTAACCCAAGACTTGGGAAGTCATGCTTTATAGAATTAATATACCACCGGCGCCCTTTCTTCCCTAAATTATTACTAGATTAGTATAAGTAAGTAAGGCCTCTTAGCTAAGTAAGAAAAGATGAAGTACATAACTCCCACGCTAGCATCAGGCTATAGAATACTACTAAAGCTACCCTAACTTACGAGTAAATCCCCTATTGAGTGACTGTTAATACCTAAAAGACTCTGAGTGAAGCTATATCATAACGCCTAAGCACTGTCCTTTTAGTGTGCGTGTTCTCCTTCATTAAAATAGGTACGCATTATAAATCGCAGGCTCGCAGGTATCGCAGGTACGCATCGCAGGCATTATAAGCTTATATGCTTGTAGGCTTATAAGCATCGCAGGCTCGTAAGTATCGCAGGTATCGTCGGCACGTAGGCATCGTAAGTACGTAGCATAGGCTCGTAAGAATTATAAGCTCGTAGGCTCGTAGGCATCGTAGTAAATATCGCAGGCATTATAAGCTCGTAGGCTCGTAATCTTATAGGTATCGTAGGCATCGTAGGTATTATAGGCACTTACTTTTCGCTTTTACTTACGCCTACGAAGTATAATAGCAGTCTTCTATAGCATTAGGCATTTTAGTAGAAGAGCCCGCCGTAGGCAACAGCCCTCCGAGATATATTATAATTACATAGATACGTCGAGCTAAAGGCGAGGAGAAAAAAGGCCCTCCGTAGGCGAAAAGCCCGCCGTGGGCGATTAAAAGAGCCCGCCATAAGCGATGATAACCTCTATTATGTATGACTATATATTAGGGGCGGACTAGCCAGTTAATCCGACGGATGAGGTAGCTTTGCTGTACCGTATGCCTGGCGCGAGCTGGCATTGGCTTTATACTGGTCGTCGTGGTGAAGCTTCTATATTCGCAGGCCGGCCATTTGGTCCAGAACCTACTGTGCTCGCTCCGGCCCTGCGTCAAGCGCCTGACGTCGACGGTTCCACAATGGTCTTCCACCTCGGCCGGTCAATGGACCATTGCAACGATACCCAAAAAGGCGACTCCAACGACGGCCTGGAGCACGAGCGCGTCGAGTCGGCGGACTTGGCCTCGGCGACCTGCTCGGCCCTGACTCCCATTAGGGCCTCGACCGGGATGCCAAGGTAGATGACGATGAAGAAGAAGAAGAAGAAGAAGATGCAACCAGGGGGGACTTGATTCGTAAATATATCCTAGGGCTTAACTATATTTTATCTTAGTCACCGCCTTGCACCTCTACTATGCTACCGCCTATCTACTCTAAATTTTTACCGGATATTTTATTAAGTAAACTATACTCTGTATTAAATCCAGAAACAGGAGACTACGTAAGTAAGTAGCAGCTTCTACCCGAACCCAATGTGGCTAGATTAAGGCAACTCGAGAACTCATTAATTAAAAAAAAATTAACTATTATTAATTAAAAGGACGTATTACGTACCTTTCGCGGCTCGTAATACTTTATAAAATGGTACCGCGATAATACGTTTATCGGGCAGGAAGCAGGCTCGTAGGCACGCAGGCTCGCAGGCACAAGAGCATCATGGCACCAAAGGAATGCAGGCATCGCGCTTAATCCGGCTAGTAAAGCACTTACTTTTAGCTCTGCTTACGCCTATACTAAGGGCCCACGTTAGCTTAGATATTTTTAGAGAAGAACTAGGTATAAGTAGATATTACGTATTACTAACACTCTCGTTAGGCTTCGCCTGTACCTTGCCTACTATATAAAGACTATGCTAAGGGTATTATTAGATCATTAGAGTACTCTTTAAAGAAAAATTCTATTCTAGTATATTATATTAGGGTCGTGCATATTGCCTATATACGCTAGGGTGCTCGTAATAATTCAAAAAGGGCTACTAAATGGGTTATTGCACTTAGCAAATACAGTCAACGATACAAACACTGGCGCCGCTTGGCAGTGACCTTGGCCACAGGACTTGTCAAGACTCGCGCGAGGGACCGAAGCCTGCAAAGACAATACAATTTCATCTTGTGGTCCTTCTTGGACATGGCATGGAACGCGTCTATCCCGTCACAAAGTGGCGTTTGTAATGCGCTGCACAACCTGCATGCGTCATCGAGAATCGGAGTCTGGATGGAAATACCTGAACAGGTTCATGGATCATCACATGGTCTCTTGAAACTCACGAGGTAGCAGGTCACGCGATGAACTGTGATGTGACCTGTAAACCCTCCTAGTCGCCTGGCCAGATTCATCTCTTCCGCCTGTGAGCTCTCCAGTTATCAACGCTCCTTGTACCGAGTCTGCCAAGGTAATTTAAGGCAGCACTACTGCCGCCGAGGTTATGTGGACACGATCACGCACTTTAGCTAAAGGACTCTCCTTCTGGCCACTTTGCATGTCGCTGAATATGAAGACTCTGGACTATGCGGCTTCAGTTGAAGTTTGCTGCAACCAACGTGCTTTTATCATCCAACTCGAATAACGACACTATCCAGTTATGGCGTGAGCTGGAAGATTTTCCGGCCCTTGTCATCCACTGGCAGGGAGGCAATCGTGCCATTTTCAGACACAACGTTTCTCGTATCACCAGCCGGGAGAACGATAACCAGCTCCTTCCAGAGCGCCTTGAACCCCGAGCTCTCATCTCGCGAAAACTTGACGCTCACCTCTGTTGCCGTGGCCTTGTACGCGATGGTGTACTTGGAGATCTTGGTCTTGGCCACTGCGGAAACGCCATCGTCCTCGTACCACGCCGTCTCGTACCACCGCCCTGACTCCCCCTGGGGAGGGAAGATCTCGACGGCCCGCCAGTCGTCCAACGGCAGGTTTGCGACATTCTCCTTTTCACCTGGGGACAAAACTTGAACGTCTCTGCCGATGGGGAGGGCCGTCCCGACTTTGGCAAGCACGGGGATTCCGGCACCGTGCCACTCGGCGTCCAGGGTGGCCCACTGTCCAGCAGCGAGGTGCTGGTACGGAGCGTTGAGGTTGAGGAAGCCCTCGTCATCTTCACCCTGCTTGGGCAGATAGACCCTCGCCTCTCTCACGCCTGGCTCGAACACTCCGCCCACGAGCAGGGAGTCGCCAAGCCAATACTGGCTTTCCCCGTCCTTGATCTCCTGGGTCCAGACCTCGTCGTCGGTTTCGTATCCCCAGCCCGTCCACCGCTGCGGCGGCACGGCAGTTTGGTGGCTGATGAGCATGAGGGAGTAGAGATACGGAATCATGGCGTATCGTCGCTTAATGGCCTTTCGCACCAGCGGCGTGATAGATGGGTACATCCATGGCTCAATCACATCGCCGACGTTGTTGTCCTCGCCCGACGTCTTGAAGCAATTGATGGCGAAGCGGGGCGAGAGCGTTCCCAGCTGAACCCATCGAAGCAACAGCTCCGGAGACGGCTGCGGCCCTTCGAAGCCGCCAATGTCGTGGCCGTAGCACTGCATGAGGCACATGCCGGCGTTGAGGGCGATGGCGTTGGCGCCCTTCATGCTCTCCCAGCTCGTCATGTTGTCGCCGCTCCAGGAACTGCATGCATATCTCATCGTCCCGGCCGTGGCGCTGCGCGTCAGGACAAAGGGACGGCTCTCGGGGTCCTCGTCCACCAGCGCATCATGGGATGCTCTCCCGTGGAGTTCGGTGTGCAAACTACGACCCCAGAGGCCGACTTCCGGCCGGCCCTTGAGATTGTCCGCGATGTGAAGAGACGGCTCGTTGAGGGCGCACTGCCACTCATCGTCCGTAATTGTGTACTCGTTGTTGTCGTTCCAGATGCAATCGATGCCCTCTCGTCGCAGCTTTCTGACGCCCTCATACCACCACTTGAAGCCTGCGGCGGATGTAAAGTCAATGTGGCCTCCCTCGCCACTCTCTCCGCCTCCGGCACTCCAGAGTCGTGTAATCGCCGTCTGCTTCGTATGCGAGTCGGTAAACAGAGCTCCCGCGGCCTTCAGCTTCTCATACTCTGGATGGTTTGCCAGAACGTAGGGCTTGACATTGGCGATGAGCCGCATTCCGAGCTTGTGGTACTCGCTGATGAAGCCCTCTGGGTCCGGGAAGCGGTGCTTGTTCCACGTAAACACGTTTCTCGTCTTGGGCGGTTCTTCGGCCACTGTGTATCCGGACGACATTTGGTATGCCGAGCAAGGGATGTCATGGTCGCGCATCTTCTGTGCCAGCTCAAGCAGCGCTTCGGATGCGCGAGGGCTATCGAGCATCGAGTACTTCATGCCACCGGAGAGGTATCCAAATGCCCATCGTGGCACGAGCAGCGGGTAGCCCGCCAGGTCGGCATATGCAGTGACAATGTCCTTGAGCGTCTTGCCGACAATCAGAATCTCCTCTAGTCCTCCGAAGTCCTGTCGGTAGACCTTGTAGCGCCCCCACATGCCGTCCATCTCGGCGCCGATGGAATACTCTCCGCGCGTGTAGCTGGTGGAGAAGACGGCTACACAGCCAGAGGGAGTCGCGTTGATCAGGAGCGGAATGTTCTTGTACAGCGGGTCCGTCCGGTACACGTCGTAGCCGAAGCTGTCGGTGGCAGACAGCTGGAACCGCCGTCCAGAAAGGTCCATGGGGGCGGCCTTTTCGCCCAGCCCGACGTGAAGCGTACCGCGATTGTAGCGGGAGTAGTGTGCCACGCCGGTGCCATTGAGGGCATACGAGCGATTGGGCACGTCCTCATGGAGAGGTGCCTCTGCGCCGTCCAGGGAGACGGTGACGAGAGGTGCCGGGCCGCTCCAATCGACCTCGGCAACGACATCTGCGATGCGGATCTTCGTGCCGGCGGCCGAAGTTGTCACGGTTGCAGCTCCGGCGTCTAGCTTTGCCACTGGACGGGGGATGCTGGGATGAGGGGGAAGGGGATGGCTCTCCGACGTGAATGTGGTCCTAAACACATTCGACCGGATAGCTTCAAAGGTGAACTGGAACGGCAGCTTGGGGTCTGCACAGCGCAGAGAGACGTTGGGCGGAATGCCGTCAGCATTGGCTTGTGCGGCATCGGGTGCCCACGACGAGGGGACACGTTCCTGCTGAGGCATTTTTGCAACGGAATTTGGTGGCGCAACGAGACGAGGTAAGATGAGAGCTGAAGAAACTACCGAAAAATATGCGTTTCCTAGCAAGAAGTGATGACTTTATAATTAATCGATCGTGGACATCCACCCATGTCTCGAGTCTGTAAACCAGATGCTGGATCCGGGGCTCCCCTCCACCGAGGTCTGTAGATCAACCCCATTGGAGGAGAAATTAGGAATCGGCTTTGGTCCAGCAACTCCGACTGGCGCGGGCCAATGGCATGTTGTGGCGCGATGCAGACTCCACGGGGAACCCTGAACCCTGCCGGCAGCTGACACGGGATGACTCGCCAGCGTGAGCCTATCCCGGCAAACATGGGGTTGTCGGCGGCTGCTCCGCTTGGGAGGCAGAGGAAGTCGGAGAAACCTTGCCGAGTCCGATCGGAGAAAGCTCAAGAAGTCCGTTGGCTGTCAGCCGTTTGGCCCCCGGCACCCCTACCGCATCCGGCGACTGTGCTCCGAACGGTGTCCCCACGGGGTTTTTCTTCGTGGCGTCGGAATTGACTCCGTGTTGTGACTGGTGTTGCGAGTCGTGTTGTGAGTCGAGCTGGAGTTGCTATATATGACCCGGCAACCCAGCGGCTTCACTTGACATAACTCAATCAGCCTCCCCTCTGCCCGTGGGCATCACAATTCTCAAACACCTTGACCCAACTCGTACAAAAGATTCAAGATGCATCCAGAGAAGAACCCCGATGGCATTCACCCCGGAGGTGTGCAGCCTCCCCAGGACGACGTCGATGCTCGCCACATCGATACCGTTGACCCCGAGGGCATCAATGCCGCTCCAACTGGTGGCAAGTCCAGAGACAAGGCGGCCGAGTTCCTCAAGCAAGCCGACCATCCGGTCGTTGTGACACCCGCCGACAACACCCGTGTCCTGCGCAGGATCGACCTTCGCATCCTCCCCATCATGTTGTTCGTCTACTGCCTCCAGTCGCTGGACAAGACTACGCTCTCGTACGCGTCGGTTTTCGGCATCATCGAGGACACCAACCTGGTGGGAGACCAGTTCTCGTGGCTCGGGTCCATCGTCTACATCGCCCAGCTGGTCTTCCAGCCCCTGATCGCCTATAGCCTGGTCAGGTTCCCGGTCGGCAAGTTCTCGGCAACAATGGTCTTTTGCTGGGGCGCGGTCCTGTGCGGCATGACGGCAGCCAGTAACTTCGCCGGACTCATGGTGACCAGACTTTTGCTTGGTGCTTTTGAAGCCTCCGTCGGTAGGCAAAAATCGATCCTTGAAGGCTCTGTGCAGCCCGATACTGACAGAATATGCAGCGCCGACGTTCATTGCCATCGTACAGATGTGGTATAGACGCACGGAACAGACTACCCGTAACGCGTCGTGGTACGCCATGCTTGGCGTCGTCAACATTGTGAGTCGTTCTCTCCGGCATGTCCTCGTGACACTACTACGATGTTAATACAAGTCGCAACAGCTTGGTAGTCTTTTAGCCTACGGACTGGGCCATATCCAGGGCGCATTGCGCCCATACCAGGTGAGCACACTCTACGAAGCGACCTTTTCTCCAGCCTCGTTACTAATACCACTGAATCAGACCATCTTCCTGTTCTGTGGTGCAATCACTGTGGCGTTTTCAGTCGTCATGTTGTATGTACTTGCCCTCAATGCTTTTACCTGCTCATCTTGTGCTAACCATTGGCAGCATTTTTATGCCCGACTCCCCGATGACCGCCAAGTTCCTCAGCAAGGAAGACAAGTTCATCGCCGTCGAACGACTCCGAATGAACCAGATGGGCATAGGATCGGGCGTCTGGAAGTGGGAGCATGTTAAAGACGCCGCACTCGACCCCAAAACCTGGCTCTGGTTTCTCCTCATGTTTGTCATCTCGTAAGTTTATACCTGCCATTTTTGCCTAGTTGAATGCGGGTCATGTCCCATTCTAACACCAAACACCAGCATTCCAAGTGGCGGTATCTCGACGTTCGGCCCCCTCATCGTCCAATCGTTCGGCTTCGACAAGTTCACCACTATCCTGTTCAATATTCCATTCGGCGCCGTCCAGATGATTGCTACTATGGGAGGTGCCTGGATCGCCGACAAAATCAAGATGAAGTCTCCGGTTCTCATCGGGCTCTGCCTTCCGCCCATCGCCGGCTGCGCGATCCTGCTCGCCGTCGGACGCGAACCCGGTGACAGAGCAGTCCTGCTCACCGGCTACTACATCATCTCATTCTACCCTGGAATCTCGCCTCTCATTTACTCATGGTCGGGCCAGAACACGGGCGGAGACACAAAGAGAAAGGTTACAACCGCCATGTTGTTCATCGGCTCAAGTGCCGGGAATATCGTTGGTCCCCTCCTGTTCAGGCCAAGCGAGAAGCCCCGATACGACAGGGGTCTGAAGGCCAACTTGTCCTTGTTCGTCATCTTGGCGGTCTTGGTCGGGTTGGGTATGGGCCTCATCTTCCTGCTGAATCGAAGACAGGCCGCCAAGCGCAGAGCCCTCGGCAAGAGCGAGCAGGTTCAGGACTTGAGTATGGTTGGACGCAAGGAAGCTCATGAGGGAGATGCCTTGAATCACCTCGACGACATGGGTACTGTCGGAGAAAAGGCGTTTGATGATATCACGGACAACAGGAACGAGGATTTCATCTACGTATACTAGTACCGGTCAATGTTTACGCTTGAACTCGGTAAGAACTGGATATGTATGTTGTCAGGCAGTTATTTGATCTGTGAAAGTCGTTTCTTTTCCACTTCTGAAGTAGGATTTAACATTACGTATGGGAGACGACTAGTGTCCAACAATCGTAACACCAATAGGCAGGCCGACGACCTGCTCGTTGGCCTCGTAGCCGCACTTGGCAGCAGTGGCAGCTCCGCCCTTGCCCTCAGTCAGGCAGAGCTTGGAGTTGCCGTTGGTCAGGTCTCCGGAAACCTCGTAGGTCCAGGCATCGCTGCTGCAACCCGAGTGGCGGGACAGGATCTGGCCCTGGGCGTCGATGATGCACTCGTCGGGGCGAAGCACGCTGTTGATGTGGCCGCCCGAGCGGACCCTCCAGGTCTGAGCGTCGGATCCGTCGCACATGGCAAAGGTGACCTTGCTAGAGGCGTTGTCGGTGAGGCAGTTCATGCTGTTGGTGTTGAAGATGAGGCCCGTTGGCGTGACGGGGCTGACCGACTTGGCGATGCGGAAGACGGCGGTGCCGTGCGAGGGGATAGCCTTGGCTGCGATGCCACCGGCCTCGACGGCGACCTTGGACTGCTCGCCGGTCCACAGGTTCTTGACGGAGACGTCGTTGCCGCGGCGGAGGGCCTTGGTGGACAGGCCGGTGCGCTCCCAGGAGACGGTCAAATCGCCGGCTGCCCTGCCCTTGTTCAGGATGGTGAGGACGCGGTCGCCGTTCTCGAGGCTCTTGGACAGGACATCGAACGTCTTGTCGCTGCTGACCAGGGTCGCCTGCTGGACCAGCTTGTCCTGGTTGATGGCAATGAGGTCCTTGTTAGTCAGGTACATGACCTCCTCGGGCGTGATGGCCGTGAGGTCGGTGCTGAGAATCAGGGGCGCGGAGAAGCTGCACCATAGGGCGAAGTGGCTCTTCTTCTCGTCGAGGGCGTAGGACGGGTGGTCGACGTTGAGGAAGTCGGGGTCGTTGAAGAAGCCGGGTTTCTGGTACCGGGCCAGGCGGACTTGCTGGCCGTAGTTGTACAGCATGCTGCCCCAGGACTTGCCGCCGGGGTAGGTCTGGATGTCCGCAGAGTGGCGAGCCAGCTGTCCGTACTGCTGAGCCCAACCCATGACAGTGTACCAATCGGTCAGGTTGTCCTGTCCGGAAAAGTACGCCGGGGCAGAGTCGGAGAAGACCATGGGCTGCTTGCTCTCGGAGAGGAACTTGTGCCATCGGCCGTACACCTCGTGGTAGACCTCCTCGCCGCCGTCGGGCAGGTTGCAGCCGTCCATCTTGAGGTACTCGAAGCCCCAGGCAGTAAAGTCCCTGAGATCAATCTCCTCGTGGTCCAGGGCACCGGGGTAGCCGCCGCAGGATCGGATGCCCGCGTCGGTGTAGATGCCGGGAATGAAGCCCTTGGACTTGAGGCGGGCCGTGAGCCACGGGAGGCCCCGGGGGAACTTCTTGGGGTCCCAGACCATGGAGCCGTTGTCGGCGCGTGCCATGGTGGACCAGGCGTCGTCGAGGTTGATGCGGTTGTAGCCGGCGGCGAGCAGGCCGGTCTTGGACATGGCCTCGGCGGCATCGACGAAGATGCCCTCGCTGATGTTGGTCATGAAGCGAGCCCAGTTGTTGAAGCCCATGGGGGGCAGAGGGAGAATGGTCTCCGGGGCCGAGGCGGCCGTGCCAACCAGCCCTGCGGCGGTGGCGAGAACCAGCCGGTTCATCATGGTGGCGGTTCGGGTAGAGAGGAGGATCTGAAGAGATGTAGAGGTCGATGGACCAGATGTGCTCTGCGTCGATCAAATTGCTGCACCAGAGTCTTATTGGGGCGAGCAACTTGGTTTCAATGACAGTTGAGGCGGGCCTGGTGTTTGAGCTTGGCCTTGACAGGGACTGGAGACAACTTCTTGACATTGAGCTAAGCCGAGGCCGCTGTATTTGTAAACGAACCGCGTTCATCGACCTTTGCCAAAAAAGCCGAAGACGAGGTCGCGATGGCTAGAAGCTGACGTCAATGCCGGCGGCCCGGAGGCGGTGCGGTTCCGGCTCCAAACGGCAGCTGGTATCTCTTTGAAGGAGATTTGCGGGGACCCCTACGATGGCTTCAGCGAAAGCGGAGCAGCGCGGCCTGGAACCAGGCGCAAGTGGCTGCCGTATCAGTGACGACCAATTCACTTACTTCGTGCTTGACTCTGCAACGTTGCTGGGTCTGTGCAACGTTGCAAGTGAGACGCAGCTGCTGTAGGGATCCGGAGCCCGGGAGGCTCGACGCGGTCCACCGATGGCCATCATGACATGATCGAGTGTTCTTCCCGAGCCGCCTGTCGGTGCGCTTCCAGTGCGGCGAATCAGACGCGGGACGATGTCGGCACGGCAAGTGCAGGCCCAGGGACAGTCGATCCGGAGCTGCAACAAGGTCAATGGGCTGGGAGGACCAAGGCATATGGGGAACTTCTGATGGCAGACGGCAGCAGCAACTCTAGCTGCCGACCTGGAGGGTGGCATCGGCAAGAACTCCCGACTAGAGACGCACCTGGGGTTGCATTTGCTCTTGGAACGAGATAGCACAACCTTGACTAGCCGTCGGCTGGAACCATGCTGGCTAACACGAAGACATACGCATTGGAGAGGCGTTGGTGAGAGGTCAATGGATGGCAATCAATGCCCTCATTGCCTTGTTGCCTCTTTGCATTGCTGCGTCTTCATGTATGTGATATGTCCTGAACCGAGCCCCATCACTTGTACAGGTGTAAACAAGCTCCTCCTCATCGAACCATGTCCCCAATCTCACCGTCGAGCTACCCGTCGAGCACCGCTTCTGCAACCTCGGTCCCCGGACGGATCTTGAGCCCGGGATTCGTACCCGGGCATCAGCTAGCGCAGATCATCGCATCAATGTGACAGCTGCTCGCCCGCACCTCCATTCTATCCCGCTTGGGTCTCTCTGTGCTTGGTGGGGGATCTCCACTCCCCCTGTTGCTCAGGAGCTTTATGCGGTTGCAGCAGCCGCACCAATTGTCTTTCATCACTGCGTCAACCGCGTTCTCGAAGCAACTCTATCAGGCCAGCGCAGTTGCACGTCGTCTTGCCTCGAGTCGACAGACCAGGCGAGATAAAAGGCCTTCGCTCCGGTCTCAATGTTCACAGCTCAGGTTCCCCGTTGCAAAGCGCTCTTCGTCTTACTTTAGCGTTGTTGTACTTTTTGTTTTGAGCCAGGAGAAACGCCACTCGCTGGAGCAATGCTTCTCAGAGGCGCCGCTGCTGGGCTGGCAGCTCTGGTGTCCGTCTTTGCGCCTCTGGCCTCAGCCAACCCCATGGCAAACAAGGGCAACTTCACTTACAATGACAAGCACTTTCTCCTCAATGGCGAGCCCTTCCAGATCATCGGTGGCCAGATGGATCCGCAGCGCATTCCCAAGGAGTACTGGCGGCAGCGGCTACAGATGGCTCGGGCCATGGGCCTCAACACCATCTTCAGCTACATCTTCTGGAACAACCTGGAGTCCAGCCCGGGCCAATGGAACTTTAGAGACCGAAACGACGTGGCGCAGTTCTTCCGCATTGCCCAGGAGGAGGGCCTCCATGTTGTGCTCCGGCCTGGCCCTGATATCTGCGGCGAGCGCGAGTGGGGAGGCTTCCCGGCGTGGCTGAGCCAGATCGCCGGCATGAAGGTCCGCGAGAACAATGGCCCCTTCCTGAATGCCACGAAAGACTATCTCGATCGCCTGGGCGCAGATCTCCGAAGACTGCAGGTCACCAACGGCGGCCCCATCCTGATGGCGCAGCTGGAGAACGAATATGGAAGCTTTGGCAAGGACAAGACCTATCTGCAAGCAATGGCCGACATGTTGAGACACAACTTCAACATCTTCCTCTATACCAACGATGGCGGCGGCAAGAGCTACCTCGAAGGGGGTCAGCTACACGGCGTGCTCGCGGAGACGGACGGCGACCCAAGGATTGGATTCGCAGCTCGAGACAAATACGTCACCGACCCAACCAGCCTGGGTCCGCAGCTGGATGGCGAGTACTACATTACTTGGATTGATGACTGGTCCAGCAACTCGGCGCACCACATCACCTCCGGGAACCAGGCCGCCATGGAGCGAGTCGTCGATGACCTGGAGTGGGTCCTCCAGGGCAACAACTCGTTCAGCATCTACATGCAACTCGTTCAGCATCTACATGTTCCACGGCGGCACGAACTGGGGGTTCGAGAACAGTGCCATCTGGGCCAATGACCGCGCCATGGCCGTAACGTCGAGCTACGACTATGGCGCACCACTGGACGAGAGCGGCAGACCTACCGAGGTCTATCACAAGCTTCGAGACATGATCTCCAAGCACGTGCCTGCCGGGAGCATCCCCGACATTCCGCAGGCCCCGAGTCTGGCAGAGGTCCAAGAATTCTCGCTGGAGCCCACCTTGACTCTGTTCGAGACTCGCTCGGCGCAGCCGGACACGCAGTCTGCGCAGCCAGTTACCATGGAGTCCCTTGGCCAGTCGTACGGCTTCATCCTGTACGAGCACAAGGTCACCAAGGCTGCGGGCGGTGTCCTCACTCTGGGTGACGGGCCGCGCGATCGAGTCATTGTCTACGTCAATGGAGCCAAGGTTGGTGTCATTGATAGAACATACGTCAGTCCCGGCTCGGTGCAAGCGTCTCTGGAGGAGGGCGATCTCGTGCAGCTGCTAGTCGAGAATATCGGCCGCGTCGACTACTCTTACAAGCTCAAAGAGCAGCAAAAGGGAATCGTCGGCAATGTCACCGTGGGCCAGGGCAACGTCCTGGAAGGGTGGTCGACGTACTCGCTCCCACTGTCCGCGTTGCCATCTGGTCTTTCGGGGGGGAAGAAAGTCACCCCCAAGGACAATGACCCACCAGTCTTTTACACGGGATCATTCAAGCTTCCAAGCGGAGCAAAGTCTGATCTCAGCGGTGACACCTTCCTTGCTCTTCCGAAGGGCATCAAGGGCCAGGTCTGGGTCAACGGCATCAACTTGGGGCGATACTGGACCGTCGGCCCCCAGCAGAGCCTGTACGTCCCAGGCTGCTACATCAAGGCACATGGCAGGTCGAGCGACATCGTTGTTCTTGAGCTTGAGCCGCGGGCCGACACGCAGCTCACCGGCAAGGGCATCGCGACCAGGGAGTGGGGCAACAACCCAGACCCTGATGCTCCATGATTGACTTTACGTTGCTTTGCATTGCGATTTCACTTCAGTAGTTTGTCATGGTCGATGCGTGATCATGAGACAGACAATGTCATGTTTTTAAGATTGATGTCGTACTCCCACAGTCTTGACGGAATAGCGGGATTGTATTCACTCTATTTCGCTTAAACCAGGTACCTGAATCCCTTTCTCATCTGCAGAGACTCGTCGTTGTTGTCAATAGAGTCACCTTCTGGCCGCTGCTCGGCGACTTCATGGACCTCGCTCTCCTCCAGCTTCTTGTTCAAGTTGTTCAGCATCATTCGGAACGCCCAGCACCCGGCGATGGTCACGCCGAACATGGAGAGCACGATGCCGTAGCTCTTGCGGTAGCCGTTGTCCTTGAGGTTCCAGATGTAGGATCCAGCCACGTTGCCAAGCTGGCTGAAGGCGTTGATCATAGCGATGGCGACGGCGCGCTTGGCAGGAGGGCGGGGGAAGGACGAGCTGATCCACGAGTAGAAGACGATGAAGCCCGCGTATGATCCTGCCTGCAGGAAGAGGGCGATGTAGCGCGCAGCGACGTTGAGCGTCGACATGCTCATGACGAAGCCCAGTACGCCCATAAGGATGGGGCCGACGATGTGCCAGAACTGTAGAGTACTGTTAGCTTTCGAGCTTTCCATAGATAATTGACCACACTGGCCTTTTCCTGAGTCCGGTCGGCATGCCAGGAAACGAGAATGGACACCAGGCACGAGAAGGCCCACGGGGGGGAGCTCATCAACAGTGTAGGAACGTAGTCGAAGCCAAGAGTGCCGGTGAGGGTGGGCTGTTGTGCTGTCAGTATGTCCGTTCAATCGCAGTTGGAACCAACTGAGACTTACGAAGAAGGCGTTGAAGGACAGGCCGACGACGTAGGCAGTAGAGGTGAGCATCATGACATAAATCTTGACATCAGACAGGGCCATCAGCAAGCCGTCAAAGGCGCCCTGGTCGGCAGCGTCCTTGTCCGCCTCGCCGACGTCCTCAAACATGCGCAGCTGCGCGACGAGCCTCTCCTCCTCGGTGAAGCCACGGGCGTTGTGCGGCAGGTCCGGGAGGATAAAGGCGGCCGACATGGCAACGGCCATGGTGATGGCGCCCTCGATCCAGAAGAGCCACCGCCACGCAGCGTGGCCCAGCACGCCCTGCATATTGGAGAGAACACCAGCACCAACCAGGGCGGAGAAGGCGTTGGAAATGAGGTTGCCGCAGAAGAGGATGGCGTTTCGCGTCGTCAGCTCCCGCCGGGTGTACCACTTGGACAGGATGAGCAGGGCACCCGGGAGGAAGGCCGCCTCGATGAAGCCCAGGAAGAAGCGGATCGTCACCATGCCGGCAAAGTTGTTGGCGTTGCCGGACAGGGTCGAGATGAGGCCCCAGAGCAGCATGGCGCAGGCGATGTAGAGCGAGGGCCGCTGGATGCGGTTGATGAGAATGTTGGAGGGCACCTGCATCAGGATGTAGCCGACGTACAGGATGCTCAGGCAGGTCGCGTACTGCGTGTTGTCGAGCTTGAGGTCGTCCTGCAGGCCCTTGAGGCGCGCGGCGGCGATGTTGTTGCGGTCGAGGTAGTTCATGATGTAGATGAGCACGAAGAGGGCGCATCGCGCGTCGAGCTTGCGCTTCAGCTGCTTCTCCACGATAACCCGCCGCCCGGGATCGATGTGAAAGGGCTGGGCGCCCTGGGCTCCGGGGTCCACGTCCTCGAGGTTCTCGACATTTTGCTTCTCGGCGTCGAAGTGGGCGTTGGCGGCCTGCGCCTGGGTGATTTCGTCGCCGGCCATGGCCCCAGTCCGTTGCTGTAGAGTATACCCACCAACTTTCAAGCAAATGGATCTAGGAACGGGCACGTGAGACGGGCGCAACAGCTCCTCGGGGGCTCCCTTTAAATAACTGGGCTGTACTCGTACGGTAAACAACCTCTGCCCAAGCCATCCCAGACTCCCAGACTCCCCACGCTTCCCCAGTCCTCGTTCTGCAGCGGCTGGCGCCACTCCGCGAGAGGCGTCATCGGTCCCGAGCCGGCCGCGCAGTGCAGACGGGAAAATACTTGTTCGGCGCCTTGGCGTGCCAGAATGTCACCGAGCGCAGTCTGGATTCAGTTGCTCGTCTTGTCTGATTCTCCGCCATAGGCCCACCGCGTGCTCCAACGCAATACCAGTAGACCACCGGATCAGCAGAGATTTCGCATGGTCGCGTTTCACTCGACCCGGGGAGCGACGGAGGCCCCTGGTAGCTTCTCAACGTCGTACAGAATCAAGCGTTGACCATTCGAAACGCGCTGAACTGCTGGTGGCGTTACGGCATTGAGAGGTCCATGCCGGCATGTTGGGCATGGCTCAATTGGACATACGAGTAGCAACTGAGAGCCCTCCAGCGGATTATTTTGGCCACAGGGATGCCGGCAAGATTCCCCGTTGCGCCATTTTTCGGCTCTTCTCAAGCCCTGCGGCTAATGACGTCGATGTGGCTCACCACTGCATGGCAGTCAGATGGTCTCGTGGGGGTACAATTCAAAAGATCCGTAGCTATTGATCCTTTGCATCTGGAATTGTTTCTTTCACATGCTGTCGTATTCCATACTCCGTACTCCGCATAAACAGTAAAGTTTGTTAAACACTTCTCGATTCAAGCTTTCTTCGTCGTTCAAGCCCTAAAAGCTCTGCCCTGACGAGGACAACGGTAATGTGGTCAAACTGATTCATGGCGTCAGCGACCCATGGTACCCTAACCACATGGTTCCCCTGTCCCAGCCAGTGCGACAGCGCATTCATTGAGGAGTCTGTTAGATGTCTATTGAGCGCGCAAAGAACGAGCCTGGTCGCTCGACGGTGTTCTCTTGTCAGGGCACTGCCTGCAATGTTTCATTCATGGACTGCAGGACCGCTTTAACAAGTCCAGGTTTACCCCTGTTCGGCTGGTCAGATTGGAAGCAGGACCCTCCACCTCCACGCCCGGCGAGCAGGACAGTCGCTCGAGGGATACCTCGAACGCGCCTACGCTGAATATCGGCACAATGCCGTCTGCCACGGTTTCTGGAGACACTAGCAGGCTGCTACTGCCGAGGTGGTCGAAGGTTCAAAATCGGCTTGTTACTGGTGAACAAACGGATCAAACGGCAACGAGCCCGGCGAGAGGAGCCGTCTAGCTTCGCTCGCACGTAGAAAGAGCAGCAAGCAATCCTCGTGAACAGTCGCGCTCTCTGGGGTAGCTATAACTTTGAGTGCAATGGGCAGAATCCGGGAACGTAAACGCATCGTACGTAGCGTCAAAGGTCGAATCACAGCTACCGACGACTATAAAATAGACGGCCTGAGCTCGTGTCCCTAGGAGTAAGTGACGAGGAACGGGGATCGCTTACGTGCGACTATCCGGTCGCCGGCAGTGAAAGCAAAGCCACACGCGACGGAGAATCTTCTTCGTCGGGCATAGTATATGCTGGCTGGCCGTCATTGTGTGACGCATGAACGAGGACCTGTCACCCAAGAGGTCGGGGACTTGGTCACGTGCCGAGTTGTCTCGGGCTCACGAAATCGAGGCTGCTACATTAGTCGCTAGGAGGCCGGCACGTGATATCGTGAAAAGGGGCATGCGCAGGTTTGCTGGCCAGCTCGGCCACAGGCTACTCTGCCCGGACGTGGAGTTGCAGTTTTGATACGCGCTGCTATCGGATCGATTTCTGGCAAACCGCTATGACCGCTCCGCTGACGACGCTATCGAGGCAGTGAATGCCACGTACAAGCTTGGGATCCTACTGCCAACCAAGGTTTCCCGCCTATCCCGTTCGCTGACCGCATCACCGTGGCTCCGCGGCACGCCAGATCTACCCTGTGGAGGCATCAATCTTAGGCATTGATCGGATAGACAGCGTTCGGGAAGCGTCTTGCTGCGACGTTGACCCGGCCGCCCACCGGCTCCTCCGTCGTCCGTGCCGGCTCGCCCAGTGGCACAAACGGCGCGAGACTGTCATGCCGATTGATCCCTGCTTTCTTGCATATGCCGTTCGCCCGCCCGGTGGCTCTGCGCAGGTTCAAGCAGCCCACAGTTCCGACTTTCGAAATGATTGTGCAAGAGGAGCCAAGTAGCATACGCCATAACGACATCAGACGAGATGCAAGATGGACGACGAGGCCAGAGAGCAAGAGGCATACAGTACGTTGCGCCCTGCTCCCTTGAGCCGCCATGAACCAAGTCGAGTATTGGACGAGCAGCGCTACCGGGAGAAGCAGGGGGTTTACAGGTGCTACTGAGAGAACAGAACAACACGATAGAAAGGCTTGAAGCACAGAATGGTCCGCTTTGTGCGACGCATGCTTAGACGTCCAGTTTCAACCTTGTCGCTCCAGGAGATTAGCTGGCAGCAAACCCTGTAATGCGAACGGGCCTGAGCCGGGTCAGTGACATCTTCATCAACCACTTCTCCGCGAACGTCTATTTCCCTCTGTCCTTGAACGCGACCAATCCGCGGCTGCTCCGACCACCAACAAAGACGTCGGCGACTCCACAAGTTTCATGTGTAACCTTGGGCGCAAGCCCGGACGAGTTTGGAGCCCCAGAGGTAGCTTGACGCGTAGCAATGTCGTGCGCTGCGACGAGGTCCGGCTGGAGCCGTATCGGTCCCCAACCCTCGGATTTCGGGACGGGTCTGCTGCCTGAGAGATTGAGCTTAGCTCTCAACGTTTGAGCTTCTGCCTTTTGGAGCTTCGCTTGCCCAATTGGTCTTCGTCCTCGGCTGCTTCTTGAGCCTGGGGATCCATTGCAACGTGGGCCGGTACGACCTGCTGAGCTACACCAAGAGCCCCGAGATGTGGGACGTTGCGGGCGCGGCTAAGTTGACTTGATCAAAGCCCCCCGGCTGGGGATTGAGGTTGACGGGGAGCTGGTCCGGGAGGCTAGCAAGGGCGCCGAACCTTGCTTGGGTGAGTCCCGGCTTCGTCGGTCCTGGAGGGGAGCTTCGCGGGTGGTGATGTGAACGCTACGATACGCCAGACATAAAGTTGCGGGTTGCATGACGGCTTGATCCGGCGTCATGTGTCGACATGGGCTGAAACTTCCCCACGGGTCTGTGGGTGCACAAGGTTGAGGGGTGCTTTGCACCAGCGCATCATGATGTCGACGGCTCGTATCAATGAAGCGGACTAGCCGGAGCACGCCCGCACTTACATGTAGCTTGGCCACGAGATAAACCTTGCCGTCACGCGCGCTGGTTTGACTTTGTGGGTAGCCTGCTTCGTTTCCTGGAGCTATAGCATATCATGAGATGCGATACTATCTACGTGGACCGGCCATGGATAGCCTCATCGCAAAACGCACAATACCCGGGCAACGGAGCTTTCCTGCGATCCAACTCAAGCGCTGTGATTTTCCAAATAGTACAGCGCTTCATGTCCGCCAATTTTTGCGCGCCGGGCATACTCCAGAGTCCACAGCCCGACACCTCCACTCGCCAGAGCGCCATCAAAAGTTAAAAACACGGATATTCTTTATTCAATAGTTGCCAAAACGCCATGCTATATCCTCTACAAGTGGCAGGTGAAGACGCCGCGAACGTTTCCAGACTCGAACTGATGGATCTGGAATCGGGTGTCAGTGGGAGGCAGGGGCGAGGGCCCAGAAGAGCAGGGGCAGACTCACAATGTCGACAATGCTGGCATAGGTTCCGCACACCAAGACCGCAATGCCAATGAAGAAGCAGAAGCCGTTGGCCAAGCTCTTCACAATGTTCTCACGCGCGTACCAGCTTCCCTTGCGGAGGAGCTTGAACCACATCATGGCCGGCAGGTAAAAGGTGAAGCCCGAGACGAAGAGCGACGACGAGATGGAGAGCAGGTCCGAGAAGAAGGGGATGACCTCAGCGATGACGAAGGCGGCGAGGGTGATGACGGAGATGACGACCAGCCAGGTGGCCCAGCCCCTGGGGGTGTTGATGAAGCGGAGGAGCGAGTCCTTGTAGTAGCGCCCATGCAGGTAACGGCCAACAACGGTGGTATTGATGGACCCCGAGATGAAGATGACGGGCAGGGCGACACCAAAGGCAATCTTGGCGACGAGGCCGCCGGCGGAGAGCAGGGACGGGGACTGGACGTCGACGCCGACAAAGGCGTAGACGAGGGCGCCGGTGAGGGTGTAGATGCCAATCTCGATGATGCCGAGGGCCCAGATGGACTTGACGTAGTCCCTGGGCGTGTGCATCTCGTCCATGAAGGAGAACTGGCACATGGAGAAGCTGTAGGCGAAGACGATGTTGGTGATGGCGATGAAGCCGTCAGTAAACGTGACGTCCTCCTTGGGCCACGCGGACCAGTTGACGGCGGCGAGCCCGCCGTCGGCGCTGCCGGCCTTGACTCCGGTGGCGACGATGGTGATGCCAACGGCGGCGAGGATGGACGCAAAGTCAATGTAGCCCAGGATGGCGACCTCGGCAAACGACGGCGGGATGGCCAGGGCGAGCAGGATGATGGCCGAGACGACGCCGAAGACGACGGAGCAAGCGCCGTTGTCGGTGATGCTGTTGAAGGCAATGGTGCCCGTCAGGCAGTGCGAGCCGACGAGGAACGTCAGCTGCAGCACGAACATGGCGCCGACGAGCTCGTAGCCGAACTTGCCCATGAGCAGGCGGCCGGCGTCGGCGTAGTGGGCGACGTCGGGGAACTTGATCTTGACCTCGCCGACGATGTGGCTCGTGTAGATAGCGACGAGGCCCAGGCCGATGCAGCAGATGACGCCCGCCACCATGCCGAGGGTGGCGAAGGCGGCGGGCAGGCTCAGGCTGCCGAGGGCGATGGCCTCGACAATGAGCACAATGGTGAGGCGCTTCCAGCCCAGGCGGTGGAAGTGGGCGCTGCCCTCGGCCGCCTTCTGCTTCTCCAGGTCGGCGCGGCGCTCCTCGAACTCGCTCGACTCGCCGGCGAGGGGGCCGCCGCCGGAGGCATTGTCCGAGGACCGCTGGGCGGCCAGGGGGGGGGAGTTCTTTTCCGTCGCGGCCGGCGCGAAGGTGGTGGTGGTGGTGGTGGTTCCGTCCGCCATGGTGATGGCAATGAGTGAGGTGGTCTGTCTACTGACTGCACGTATATGTATGCCGCGAGGCGATGAGGTGTTGCCCAGGTCTAGCCCAGATGAGGAAGAGAACTCGGGCTGGTGAGAGCGCGTGGGTATTCCAAGAAGACAAGAACAAGGCAGGAAGGAAGAAGGAGAGGGAAGGTCGTCGTGCTTCGACGGGGTGGAGCGAGACAAGGAGGAGGAGGAAGATGGAGGAGCAAGACGGAGGAGCAAGACGGAGAAGAAAGGGGAAGAGGGTGGACCAAGAGCAGGAAAGGGTCCGAAAGGGCGGCAGAGGAGGTTTAATGGGACGTGGAGCAGGCAATGGCAGCCCTCTTTATGTAGATAAAGACAGCGGGTTCGGGTGGAGGAGGAGGAGCCAGGTGAGAGAGTCGCAGCCAAGGCAACCAGGACAGGCGACAATCCAATCTACCTACCTACCTACCTAGAGAGCGCGCCCGAACTCAGTATCGAGGCAAGGCACCACCAGAAAGCATGGACGAAGCCCAGAGAGCGCGCCGGCAGTGGGTCGGCGGCCAGCACAGTCCACGGATGGAGGGGGTGGCATGCCGATGTGGGTTCGCGATGGCTTCTTGCGAGCCGGTTGTTGCACGCCAGCCAACACGCATCGACGGCGTCCTGCTGCGTCCGGGCATCGCGATGGACCGACGGCTGCCGACGCGAGGGCGACGCCTGCAGAACCCCAGAAACGCCGTCGGTCCCCGCAAACACCGCCTGGGTGCTTCTGGCTTCGCATGGCGAGCCACGGTTGCGTTGCTCGAGGCGAGGTTCGCGAGCGTAGTGCGGCGGGTCCCGACACTGAGTTTCCCTGGCATCTACCCACTGCAATGGGGCCGAGTCGCTTTCGATGTGTCAAGCCAAGGTAGCGCCGAGAAGTCCCGGCGTGGACCAGGCGGCGCGCTCTCGAGATCCTGGGGTAGCATTGGGCCTTGCGTCGTTTTTCTCGCCGCCGAGGGACGTGCTGGCTGCTCGTCTGCACGGCATGGTGTGCAGGCTACCCGCTGCCGTCGATCGGGAGGCTGTCAGGACGGACGGGCCACGGCGCAGCCCCAGCCAGATGGAGCCACACCACCAACTGCAACCTGCATGCTCCTGTAACCTGTGGCTGCCGCGCAATTTTCTTCAATGCGCCGCGCCCAGTCCCGGTCCGCATGGCGTCTGCCGCGTTGGAAGCCTTCTGGAAGGACGAGGTCACCGATAGGGGCCACAGCCCTGCACGTGACTTTGACCACGCACTACATCAGCCTCGGCATCATCACTTGGTTCCTCAATTGCCTGTGCAGCCTCCTATTGTCATCGTGCATTAGGCGACCGCTCGACGGCGACAGAAGACCCTACCTTATCTTCCGACACATACCAAGTACCCGCCGCACCCTGGCGCGTCCTTTATTTCACGGGCTGGCCGACGCCCGGTCCCGCATCTCGAAGCTCAGGCCGTCGCAGGCTGATGAGAAGCGCCGAACGGAGAGAGAAATAATGCGCGCGGGAGGGGACGCACCATGGGCCTTCGTAACTGGGCTGTCCCTGCTTGCCCGCGCTTGTTGATGTTGGACAAGGCAGACATGTCAGCACCTTGCAACGAGGTCGTTGCCATCAGACGACACGTCTCATCGGATCATCCGTAGCCACGCATCGACAGCACCGGCCCAACGCCCCGTCCCCCACACTCGTCGTTCCTGCGGCGCCGCTGCCGCCTCTTCCGATCCTCGCGGCTGCTCCGTCACGTCCAGCGTCCTAACGAATCCCGTTGCATGTAATCCGTACGTCAGCATTCGGGCCTCCCGTAGTACCCCCCATCCCATCCATGGTCCCCCACGGGGACGTCCCCTTGAGCCCCAGCTCTTTCACGTTTTCTCCTCGTCCCCATCTTTCTGCATCGTGGTAAACGCGGGCTCCTAATATCCAGTCATCGTCTTACGTACTGGCAACTGGCGTCGCGTCCAGGGACGAAGCTTAGCATACCCCAGCCCCCGCGAAGAGCATTCCGTGAGACCTTCCATGCATGAGGAAGTGCGCATGTGCGACGCCCTCTTTCTCTTGGCAACGTCCTGCCATCTTGCCGGGGATGCAGGGGACGATCGCCGGCCGATGACAAGTTAAGCTACATGCGTCATGCATCTCTAGGCTAGCACACCACCCTCCACCGTATCTGGCCGAACCTACCCTATACCTCGATAATGCCCTCAGCAATAGTCATGTTGACCTATATTGGCTGAAATATGATTCGCAGCAGCGTCCTGGCAAATGCAAAGCAATTGATAGAATCAAAATTCTTGTTATTGATACATTGAAGTACATTGCTGGATTCTTGGACTGGCAGTAGTCGTCGGGAACCGCTCCCTTTAGACAGCATGGTGCATTTGAGTCAATGACGACGCCCACATCGCCAAGGATGATTGGCACGTGATTCGTCCTAGATCTAAGATCTTGGGCCATCTTATCTTATCGCGATAAAGATTTTTTCTGCTGTGGCACAACAATGCCCCGCCACAGCGGCCTCCGCAGAGTCAAATCTAACCAAGATATTGATATTGGAACAACGAACCATCGCCCGCCTTTTATTGTCGTATCTCTGTGTCGACATACCGAGCCACGTCGGCCCCGACTTATCCATCTCGCTGTTGTTCTTACCGCCTATTTTCCAGCATCGACCTCGCCCTCATGGCCACCCCACCAACGGAGCCCAGCTCCGGAGCACCGGCTCTCTCGACACCTAAGCCCATTCACAGCCTCGTCCTCGACACCGGCCCGCTCATCAAAAATGACCCGCCCGCCAGTGTCCTCGTCGCCCGGGCCGAGAAGCTCTACACCCTCCCCTGCATCATCCCCGAGATCCGCGACGCCGCGACGCGCGCCCGTGTCGAGACGACGCTGCTGCCATTCGTCACGATCCGATCGCCCAGGCCGGAGAGCGTAAAATTCATCCAAGCGTTCGCCAGGAGGACGGGAGACCTGGAGGTGCTCAGCCGGCCGGACTTGGAGGTCCTGGCGCTCGGCTACGAGCTGGAGTGCGAGCGAAATGGGGGTGACTGGAGGTTGAGGAACACGCCGGGCCAAAAGGGCCTGAATGGTCGGCCAAACCAGGCCGGCGAACTGGCTCCAAGTCAAACAAAGACGACGGATGCAGGAACAAATGAGCATCAAGAAGAGGACGCACAGGAGCAGCCGAGCTCGGGCGTATCAGACGATAGCGAACTTGTCAACCAGACTCAAGCAGAACAACCGCTCGACAGCAGCTTGCAAAACCTGGACTTGAACACGGAAGAAGACCCCGAGGAGGCGCAGACGGACACGCCCAGCATACAACAGAGTGCGGAGGCTGTCGTGGAGGCTCATGGCGAAACGGCCGCCGAGAAGGCAACAGCCCAAGGAGAACTGGAGGACGACTCCGACGACGAAGACGGCTGGATCACCCCGTCCAACGTCAAGAAACACCAGGCCAAGGACGGCGGCACCGCCATCCCCGCCCAGCCCGCGCAAAAGACGCTCCAGGCCGCCATCCTCACCTCCGACTACGCCATGGAAAACGTCGCGCTGCGCATGAACCTCAACCTCGTCACCCCCTCGCTCGCGCGCATCACCCACCTCAAGAACTGGGTGCTGCGCTGCCACGGCTGCTTCCAGGTCACAAAGGACATGGGCAAGCAGTTCTGCCCGTCGTGCGGCCAGCCCACGCTCACGCGCACCAGCTGCACCACCGACGAGCACGGCAACTTCAGGGTCCACCTCAAGCGCAACTACCAGTGGAACAACCGCGGCAACGTCTACAGCGTGCCCAAGCCCGTCCACGGCAGCGCCAACGGCCGGCTGCCCAAGAACGCGGGCGGCGGCAAGGGCGGCTGGGGCAGGGACCTCATCCTGGCCGAGGACCAGAAGGAGTACCTCAGGGCGTCGGACGAGCAGCGCAGGGCGAGGAAGAAGGACCTCATGGACGAGGACCGCCTGCCGGGCATCCTCACGGGGGATAGGGGAAACGCCGGCGGGAGGATCCGCGTGGGCGCCGGCCGGGCGGTGAATTCGAAGCGCAAGCATTAGGGGGTGCATTGGAGGAGATGACCATGGAGGGTGTTTACTCGGTAGAGGAAGCTTGGTTGAAATGCATATGAATTCATGTCCAAACTCCAGAGCCAGTGTGGCCTTTCAACGCCAGTCCTGCATCGCCATGCGAACAACCTCTTCCCTTTCACCCCTCCACCTCCACCTCGATCGCCTCAACAGCCCATCCTCGACCGTCCATCATCGACCGTCCAGTTCCGCGTCGTTTACTCGTCCGCTACACCCCGTCAGTCCCGTCCAACCCTCCGTACGCCCCCGCCAAGGGCCTTGGGGCCAACTCACCCCGCTGCGTCAGCAGCAGCTCGAAGCGCCGCTTCAGCGTCACCCGCTGCCGCGACCACTTGTCGTCGGGCGAGAAGCGCGCCGGGTGCGCCGACTTGGTCACCTGCCCGTGCGCCACCTTCTTGAGCGTGTAGCGCCGCGTGCCCGCCGCGTCGACCGTGTACATGAGATGCATTCTTGCCGTGTTTTGCTTCGCTCTGCTTGCTCGCCGAGTCCCGAGTCGGCCAGGTCGGCTGGGTGGGCGGGTTTGGAGATGTAGGGTTTTGCTTGCTTAGGGGCTGGCCGTGGTGAGTTTGTTGCAGTGTTGGAAAATTTCGAGGTCGCGGAAGGGCATCACGTGGGGCGGCTATCGATAAGGGGCACTTTCGCGCAGCAATCTTTCAACTCGCTGCGCGCTGAAAATGTGCGACTTGACGCGCATGCGCAACAATCAGGGGCTTGCTGCTCCATTGAACTCTGGGGTAAATTACTTGTTTATTCTTCGTGCACGGTACTCGCGGCAGATATCCGAGGCCTTGGGGCTTTGTGGAAAGTGCGGCGGGATCACCACTTCAGGCGTAGCGATGGCCATCTCACTAGGTACATGTGCTTCGTGCAGCAGGCAGTCCAGGGCACTCATAGCATTTATTTAAAAGAGCGAACACGCTGCGCACAGAGCAATACTCGACAAAATGGCTTCAAACAAGATGGCGGCCAAGAATGGTAAACAGTCAAACTTCAAACACATTCGTTAGGTGCATGCCTCACATGACTTCTCCAACGCGGGCCGCCTTGTCGCCCAGCCAATCCTCGCGCTCGTAGAATCGAAAAACCAAGTCGTAGTCCTCAAAGTCGTGGACGATGCGGTCGATGCGCCTGTAGCCCCTGACGGGGTCGACGAGCCGCTGCATGGCCAGGTTCTTGAAGCTGCCGTCGCCCATGCCGTAGGGGTTGGCGCCGCGGCCCTTGGCCTCGAAGAGCGTCACGCTGAAGCGGCCGGGGCGGAAGATGCTGACCACGTGCTCGATGATCTCGGCCGTGGTGCGCCCGTTCTGCCCGCTGGGCACGTTGGTCTCAAAAGACGCAAACGAGAAGCCCGGCTCGGGCGTGACGTGGACCGTAAAGTAGTGCGTCGTGTTGTGCTTGTCGCCCTGGACCGACGCCGGCGCCGGGATGACGCCGTTGGCCGAGAAGCCGCAGGGGCTGAAGAGGTACGCGTCCACGCGGGCGTCTGGGTAGACCGACGTGGGATACACCTCGGACAGGCCGCAGTTCTCCGACACCACGGTGCCCACGGCATGGCCCTCGGTGGTCAGCTCCTCGGTCGCATCGAGCTTGGTGGCGGTGTTGAGGTCGGAGTCGCTGCCGTTGTCAAACACATCCACCTCGTCGATGGGGGTAGATAAGCCGCCCGGGCTGTCCGCGGCCTCCTGGCGAGCATCTCGCGCTTCTGCAGCAAGCTTGTCACCCGCGACCGCACTCGCGTGGGACAAGTAAAACTGCTTCGCGTTCTCGGGGTCGAGATCCGTCATGAGAATTTCGAGCGTCTCATCGTTGTGGTTGGCACCAGGGGTGTTGACGCCCGCGCTGCCGGTGGACATGGAGTAGTCCGGCGTCGGCTGCTCGTTGACCTCGGACTCGGGCGTCAGGGGAGGCGTGAGGGTCTGGTTGGGAGACGTGATGTAGAGGTACCAATGGTCTCCATTCATCTTGCCAACCATGTAGGCACTGCCGCCGCCCTCGAGACTGTCGTCGAGGTACTTGACCTCCTGCTTCCAGCTTCGGTGGGGCCCGCGCTGCTGGTCGGGGAACAAAAAGTTCTTGCGACTGTAGAAGACGCGGTACGGCGTCGCCGCAGCGCGAATGTCATCGACCGACGAGGCATTGCGGAAGGGGAAGCCGGCATTGGCCGCCGCGATGTGGAGCAGGCGCTGGAGGCCGAGCAGGAGGGTCGTGGTGCCGCAGGTCTTGAGGATGAGCTTGTGAGGGAAGACAAACATGCTCGACTCAGAGAGGAGGTAGGCGTCGACGGCCTCGGATTCCAAGACCGAGAGGATCTTGCAGTTGACCATGTCGAGCATACCCACCCACGTCTCGGAAGGGACGCTCTTTAAGCCATTGGGGGCGGCGCTCGAAGGCAGCGCTGCGGCGTTGGGAGCGAACCAGACCTCAAGGAGCTTCTCGGGACCTGCAATTGTTAGAACCACGACTGGATGCATAGCCGGCCCATCACACACCTTCAAAGGCATTGCTCGAGTCCAAGTCGGCAGCGACATCGTGATTGATGGTCAGATGCGGTGTGCCCTCGGAGGGAGAAAAAGTACAATCCTTGGGGACGGAAAAGTTGACCATGCTGCTTTCTTTCGTCTCGGCGAGCAGCGAGCAGCCAAGGGGAAGCTGAACTGATACTAGGGTTGGATTGCGACAGCACTGTCTCTTCGCCCGGTTGGCAGAGTCCGCGGAGCACTAGCTGCCACTCAAACAGACCTTGCGGCGTCTGTCTGAGAGAGTAGGCCCACAGGAAGTGGCGGACCCAGAGACGCTGGCGGAAGCCAGCAGCAGTCAGACGGCTGTGGGAGATGCTAACGTCGCTTAGGTGGACGTTAAGGAGGTCGGAAGCGGAGGGGGTGGAGGAACAGCTTCTGCGACAGAATGTTGATGGGACTGTGGTGGTCCGATACCTGTGGGCAAGTACCGGATCTAGCAGACACGAGATATCTGCTTGCGGAGGCTTGGATCGAGGATGTGTGGTTTGCTTGCGTGGAGGGGTGCTATCGAGGCCTGCGAGCTGTCAGCCCCCGTTGCACACGGGAGAAAAGGGGGCCAGAGCATGGAGCTCCGAACGCACTTGGATGGGCGAGAGAAGAGGAATCGCAGAGGGTCAGTCGAGGGCATGAAAGGCCAGAACGGGCGGGCTATAGACGGAAACCAGGTCGCGGCGCGCCTTGCGTGACGGCCGTCAGGTGCGTGTTGCGGACAGCAGAGTGGCTGAGAGCGAACTAAAGGGTCATGGAGAGAGACGACGAGGTTTCCGGGCAGAATTGGGCGAGGCTGTAGACGATGGACCAGGATGCTCGTGTGCAGCCCCGATCGTGGAGCAGCGACAGATTTTTTCTCGCCACCCGGCGCCAACCACAGCGTCAATTGGCGGTGAGGTATGCGCGGCCGAGTCTCGCAGAGGCAGCAGGAAGACGCACCCGAAAACGGCGAGTCTGTAGAGGCGGTTTGGGAGCTGCGTCGGCGCACAACGATGTCGTTGTCGAGGCGAAGCGAGCGAAGCATTTTTAACCTGGCGGCGTGCTTGTGCACAAGCGGTGGGACGCATCAGTGGCGATGAGGTTTCCTGGTTGGGCGACGGGCCGCGCGAGGGGGGGACAGCCTACAGGGCGGCGAATGGGGCGCGCCTTGGGCACTAACTCGCCAGTTGTGGCACCTCGGGTTGGGCTCCAGGCGCGGGTGACAGCGCCCCTGGTTGGCTGTGCGCGGCCTGGAACCTGCATTGTGGCTGGCTGGGAGCGGCACGGCGACTTGCGAGGCGACGCTTCTGGCTGCGCGGAAAATGTGGTGATGAATTGACGCCGCCTCGTTGGCCGACGTCGCAGCCCGCATTCGTCATTCCGTTGACGCGGAGCGGGAGGTTCCATCGTCGCACCATCTGCTGCAGTACATGTGTGGCCCCGGGACATCCCGTATCTCGTACGCCGTACGAATACCTCGCGGCGCTGTTGTCCTGCCTCATCCCATCGTACCTTATGTATGCCGGGCCCGCTCCGCTCCCCGTGTACGTGCATTGCGTGCCTCGCCGGGTCCGCGGAGGGCATTGGGCTTCGTTGGCGAAACGTCTGCCATGACAGGTTCATGCACCGACCCCTTGCTGATGCGGCAGCTGGTGCAAGATTGAGGAGGCCGTCGCAGCAGAATGGGGCCGCCTTGCACAAGCCGTCCTTCAAGTTCCCTCTGTTCTCGCCACCGCCTCGCAGAGCGTAGTTGTCATGTCCCTAAACACGTGCGACAGCGAGCAGTCCGGGTACTTGTCCACGAGCCTGCCGTCGCCGCCCTGCCCCGGGCCCCCCGATATATCGGTGCCGTTTACCTCTGTGCCCGCCGGGTATTGTGGCCGCCGCCCCTCCTCCAGCAGCGCGATAAACTGCGCATCCATGGGCACCGACCCCAGGAACGGCACCTTGAACTCGTCGGCCATGGCCCGCCCCCCGCCGGAGCCAAAGATGTCGGTGCACTCGGAGCAGTGCGGGCACACGAAGCCGCTCATGTTCTCCACGACGCCCAGCACGCGGATGCCCGTCTTGAAGCAAAAGTTGAGCTCCTTGCGCACGTCCGACGTCGACACGGCCTGGGGCGTCGTTACCACCACCGCCCCGGCCACCTGCCCCGGCCGCGCCTCGCGCTGCAGCGTCTCGGCCAGCGAGATGTGCTCGTCGCTCGTCCCCGGCGGCGTGTCGATGAGCAGGTAGTCCGTCTCGTCCCAGAGCACGTCCCTGAGGAACTGCCGTATCATGGCCGTCTTCTTGGGGCCTCTCCAGACGACGGCATCCCCGCGCTGGGGCAGCAGGAAGCCCAGGCTCATGGCGTGCAGGCTGCCCATGCCCCTGGCCGGGTCCGCGTCGTGCACGGGGACGGGCGCCCAGCCTCCAGGAACCTGCGTGACTTTGGAATCCTCGATGGAGAGCATGCGCGGGATCGACGGGCCCGTGAGATCGACGTCGAGGATGCCGACCGAGTGGCCAGACAGGGCGAGGGAGAGGGCCAGCTGCGTGGTGACTGACGACTTGCCGACGCCGCCCTTGCCAGACAATACCTGCAGAATGTATCAGAGTAGCCCCCGGGCATACGATGCGGACCGGGGCTGCGTACCAGCACGACGTGCTTGACCTTGTCCGTCCCCATCGCGGACCTGCAGCGCCAATGCTGGCGCGTTTGTGGTGGAGGGTCTGGCGCAAATGGTAGCGGGGGGAGGCTTCGACCGACGGCTTGAACGCAGCAAGATTCGCTGAATATGCTGGGGTTCAAGTTGCGTATGTGAGAGATTAGTATGGCGTGCACACGATGCTGCGCGGCGATGTCGGCTCGTGATGATTAGCAAGCAGCATTTTGGGCATGGTGGGTGGAACGGGCCGATGACGGATGTGGAATCGTTGCCTCCAACCCGCGTCTCCCCTCCACCCCTCTTCTTCGGCATCCCAACGACATCAGTAGCCATCTGAAGCCACCCGAGGCTCGCGAGATGGACTGCTTGGACCGGAGAGTCGACCGTCATCCAACAGAGGCTGTTGTGCAAGGTGAAGCGCGGGATCATCCGCCCTCGACAGTGTTCCATTCTAGCTCGATCGTCTACGGGCTAGGCATTTGCTCAACCTCGAGGGCTGCCTCAAGCACACAAATCATCTCTATAAACATCATTATGCGAGGCTTCTTCCCCACCGACGGCCGTGTTCATTCATGCAACGTCGCCCGGCCGGGCCAGACAGTTGAGCTTCGTGAATACCCATGCCCTTTACTCCGTGCCCAAAACGCCAAAGGACAGAAGCCGCCATGTTCAGTACGAGTCTGCTGACTGAGCAGGCATGCAAAAGACAAAGGCAATACAGAAAGAGGTGGAAAGCCCGTGCAGGGTACCCGATTCCTTGATGTGTTCCGAGCGAGGGTCATGCTATCGAGACGAGGCCCGCTCCTTGGTCGCTGTCGAACGGCCGTCTTCTGTCGCCGCCGCGTCCGACTCGGACACAAAGGCGATGACACCCTTGCGATACGCCACTATTGGCCGGTTGTTGTCGCAGTATCCGAGTATCTCAGCGTGGTTGGGTGTCGAGTTGGGCAGCGGGTTGATGAAGCGCACAATCGGGCCCCCCTCGACGGTGAAGCCGATGAACTCGGCGTGCACGCCTTCGTCTGTCTCCATGTCTTCCTCGCCCGGAGAATGAATGGTGTTTCTGCAAGGGATACTGTTAGTATCTCATTCAATTCCTGCCAAGAAATGTTGGACGCCGCCATGACATGTCGGAAATCACTTACGCTTGGCTCATAGGCGGCTCCTCGGCCGTGACCCGCGACCTCCGACCGCGCATTTTCTTCACTCTCCTCTTGGTGCACTCGTGGAAGAGATGCAGGGCCCCGGCGATGACAAGCACCGGAGTTCCCAAGGCAAGCGCCCAGGGTCTGTCCAGTCTGTTAGCATGGATCTGGGCTTCTCAACACGGGTGCGACTTACGGATGCTTTCTGTTCATCAAGGAGTTTAGGAGCGCAAGGATGATGCCCACCATGGCTATCAGCGACCCGAGCTGGGTCATGGTCCACGTGGACCAGTACAGCGACATGAGGTTCTCGCCGTCGCAGAACTGGAGAGCAAGGAGCGCGTAGGCCTCCATGACGACGATGACGGTGGAAATGACGACACATGCAAGGCACAGGAAGATGTATGTCCGTAAAACGGTTGCACGCCTATGGGCCTGTGGTGAATATCTCTCCAAGGCAAGTTGTCCTCTGCACACCACGCGTGTCAGCAACGAGATGATGACGGCTGCTGGCTGCGCGGCCAGGGAGAAGCTGAGAACGTACTTGGTGTAAACCCATGAGGCAAGGAACAGGACCAACAAGTTCGTTATGAACATGGTCCAGTATAGTATCTTGAACTGCCACCTCGCCAGGTGAGACGCGAAGTGAGCGTACTGGTGGCAGAGCTCTGGGTCTGGCTGGAAGTGGCTCGCCATGCTGATGGCCAGTGTGTTGGGAATCGGGCGGTCCGCCTGACTGACAGACAAGCAAGCAGCGTATGCCTCCAAGGTCGGGGTCGATGGTCGAAACGGTTGTTTTCGGAAGCGGCAGGGCTATTCGACATGGTTGTCCGTGGATGGTTCGTCCAGCGGCGACGGCGGTACATACATTTCTTAAGTACAGGCCCAACAGCGACGAAACCTATCCCGTCACCGTCCGGATGAGCCCTGCTGCACCGATTCGGAGCACAGGCGACGCGCAATCAATTATCAATCACAGGGCTCGCCGTGTGGCCAATGCCTGCCCAAGCGTTGGCCGAAGCCTGCGGGTGAGACATGTCCCCGTCATGCTCCGTACGGCCATAATACCTTGGGCGATGATCATGGATGTGCGGGTGAAACCGCAGGCCTTGGCGGTCCGGCCGTGGCGGGCGATACCCTGGGAGACACTGCCGAGACGCACCGCCAATCTCGCATCAAGGGTATCGGCTGTGCAACGCAATCGCGCTTTGCCGTGTACAGACTGTCAGACAGGCATGATGCTGCCGGGCCGGGAAGCGGTGGCAGCAGACGCAGCGCAGAGTCGGACGCAGAGGCGACGCAAACTGCCAGCGTGGATGGCCGTGATAACTGATACGGCTCTCACAGCCTCACTCACACCAACTCGGCGGCACCACGGGCCGGTTCCCTCGACGCGGCTGGGCGGCGTCCCGACTCCCAACAGACGCAATTGCCGGGGCGTCCCCAGATTGCGCAGCCGGTATTTGGGCACCCACCGCCCTCTGGCCCTCGGCCTGCCACTCCAGGCAGCGATGTGATGGCAGCTTCGTACGTGCAAAGGGGCGGAGCGGGTTCCCGCATGGCGTTGATCAACGACGAGCCCCAGTCGAGGGCCGAGGCTCCGCCGAGCGCACCGGGGAACAGGGGGCAAGCCTGCCTTGCTGCGGTTGCGGCGGTGATAACGGGTCTCGCTGCGTCGCCATTGCATTGTCGAACGAACAGCGGCGGCGCGCTCAGCCCAGGATCCGCAAAAGCTTGTTGGCTCGTGGTTTGTGGGCACTGGCCAGTGAGTCTGAAGGGTCCGTCGACAAGGGCCTCCCTCGCGGCTCGCAAGTTGACTTACAAGGCGAAACAGTGTCTCAAGGCCACGATAGACTTATGCTTAAATTAGGTTTGCTATCCAGTACGTTGGAACAACGAACTGGGCACCTCGGTACGACTGTGACGCGGTCGCGCTGGTTTGGCCAGCCAGCCATGCCGTGCATGTGCTACGTTGCAGGCAAACATCCACGATGCGGACGAGGGTGCGTGGAGGCTGGCACGCACAGGGCCAATGGCTGCCCGACCACGACGTGAAACCTCGTCGCGACCAACAGGACGGGACCGAGACACGGACTCGGGGCTGAGCCACGGCGCGGCGCTGACACGGTGACACCAAGCCCTGACTGGGTGTTATCGGACAATGACGCAGCTGGTCACGGCCGTACGAGTACGGGAGCGGCCTCCGGGTGGGCAGGCTTTGACGAGATACGAAAACTGCCGCATGCAGGCAGGGTGCTGATCGATCTGGCTTCATTCATGCGAGCGTCTGCCGTCTGACATCGAGTGCCCCTCGAAACACCCTTGTGGATCGGCGCATGACTGCAGGCCGGCCGAAGCAAAGTGAATCAAGCAGGCTTTTCATCCCGAGGGCAGCACGTCGCTCTACTTTGTACGTACATGGCCCTTTCACATGCCCAGGCTGAGTGAGTAATACCTATGCGAGACATTGGCATCGGGCCGCGGCCCGTCCTCAGCGCACCTTGTTGGTCCCCTTTCGGCCGTGGTGAGGGTGCGAGCGGGAGTGAGAGTGAGCGTGCCCTGCATGGTCCTCAAAGTCCATGTCGTCCACGTCGTCGACGTCATCCGCCCAGTCCGGGAACCCGTCCTCAAACATATCCTCCAGCGCCTGCCGCCTCTGCGCCTCATCCAGGCCCCCATCGCGCATGACGCCCTGCCACCCCCCAAACTCGGCGTCCGTCAGCAGACAGGCGTCCAGCATGCCCTCGAGCGCCGCCGTGTCGAGGCCCTCGCCGATGAAGACGAGCTCCTGGCGCCGGTCCCCCCACTCGCCGCCCTTGGCCATGTCGTGCCGCACCAGCGCGTCCACCTCGTCGTCGCCGGTCGTGTACTCGGCCGCGTCCAGCGTGCAGAACCACGCCCGCCCGCCCGTCAGCGTGAGCATCGCGCCGGCCTGGGACCAGTCGCCCGCGCGGTGCGGGCGCGTCGCGAGGTGGTACTCGCCCTTGGAGCGGAAGAGGCGCCGCAGCGTTGGGTGCGCGCGCTTGGTGGCGAGGATCACGTCGTTGGGGGGGATGTGCAGGGGGTCGACCTCCATCTGCGCGTCCTCGTCGCCGGACCGGGACGTGCTCTTTGTGTCTGTGGACGGCGCCGTTCTGGCCGTGGAGAGTGAGCTCTGCGGTGACGAGGCCGGCGGACTGTCTCGCCTTGAGCCGGAGCTGTGTGAGTCGTCATGATCGTCCATGTCAACGTCCATTTCGCCGACCCCGTCCTGTCCGTCTTCATCATCACCATCGTCATCCTGTTCATCCTCATCATCGTCTGGGTGCTCCATCTGCAGGATGAATTTGTCATACAGCAGTGCGAACAGACGCCGAGGGTGAAACGGGCGATGACGGCTGTATATGAAACTCTGCACGTTGTACTCTTCCGTCTCCGGCTTGGGCGTCAAGACGTTGCGCCCGTTTACCTGAAAGCATGATTGCGTTAGACTTTGGCTGACAGCACGGCTAGACTGCGCGTGGCAGATGAACAGCGAGGAACGCGACGCACCTCGCGAACAGTCATGGCATGCAGGTCCTGCAGCCAGCCGTACCCAGACTGTGCCACGTCAAGCTTAAACATGCCCGTGTTGACGAGCTCCCTAACGTCCACCTTGCCGTACGAGGCCTCCAGGATCTTGGCGCGGTGGTTTAGCCTCCGGATCAAGCCCTTGGTTTCTTGCTTTTTCGCATCATCGATCTGGCTGCATCAGCTGATGTATGGCTTATGGCTGACGTGGCCCCGTGCCGTGTACGACTCACCATGTCCGTCTTGTTGAGAACAATCACGTCGGCAAACTCGATTTGATCAACCATCAGGTCCGACACGGTCCGCTCGTCCTCGGGTGTCACATCGTCGCGACGGGAGGAGAGAAGGTCGGCTGTGTCAAAGTCGTGGAGCATGGTGAACGCGTCAATGACGGTGACGGTCGTGTCCAGACGGGCAAACTTTTCCAGCCCACCAGCTTGCTTCCTGTGACACGCAAAAATTAGCACCGGCTCATCTTTCTGTGCCCAGGGCGAGTCACTTACAGTTGCTTGAGGACCTTGAGCATGCCCTCGTCCAGTTGCAGCGCCCCCGGAGCGGCAGCCATGGCCCCCATGTGCTCAGCCAGGCGGGCATCAAACGTCTCCGCGACCTGCTCCGGCTCGCTGATGCCGCTGCTCTCTATGATGATGTAGTCGAACTCTTGCAGCTGCGCGAGGCGGACCAGCTCCTCGAGCAGGTCGCCTCGCAGGGTGCAGCATATACAGCCATTCTGCAGGGCAATGATCTTTTCGTCCGTCTTCGTTATCTGATGGGTCTTTTTGATCAGGGCCGCGTCGATGTTGATCCTGGACCTCGTGCGTTGGAATCAGCACGCTTCAAAGAGCTCAGGGGTGCACTCACGCTCCAATGTCGTTGACAACGACGGCAATGCGAAGGCCGTGCTCGCTGCGGAGGATGTGCTGAAGCAGAGTCGTCTTTCCAGAGCCCTGGGAACAAGGTCAGAGGAGGTGGGCGCAGGGGGCCAACTACTGTGTGTCCACGTTGAAGCCTCACCAGGAATCCAGAGAGAAGGGTAACCGGGAGCGCCTTTTTAGGGACCTGCATCTTGGACGCCCCTTTCTTGGACTTTTTGCCAGTAATGGACTTCATCTTGCTTCGAAGGTTTGCCATGGCTGACAGCGAGCTCGTGAGATGGTATTTTCGACGAGGTGAAAGCGAGTTGCACAAGCAGATTCATATTCAGAGGCATGTATTTCTTTAAATATTTTACGCCTCTCCGTTTATGTATTCCAGGGCTCAGACCTAGCGGTGCTTGTGCCCGTGGCCGCGTGTAAGTGACGCCGCGAAGTACGCAGGCCAGGTCATCAGGGTTCCGGCCTGTGGCCATCAAGGTAATCGGAGGCGGCGACGATTGCATTTCAACACCGCTGATTGGATGCTGCCGGGGATGGGGATTCAGGGAAGCTAGGGTGTCTGTACCCGCTTCTCCATGGGCCGGGCAGGTGAACCGGGTTCTATGCCGAGACCAGTTACCGCCTCTCTTTGTATCGGTGATGGGTGAGCAGAGGGCTGGTTACATGCAGGGAAGGGTTCAGGAGAAAGTAGTAATCTTCTTAACCTCTTATTCCAATCACATCCAGAAGACCCAGACCCACTCGAGAGTCCAATTTTCATACGGGTAAGCTTTTTAACGAATTATAAAAACACTGGCTTATAATTCTTTCTGCATTACAGGCGTGTGCATCAGGCCCCAGTGGCAGCGATCCAACTGACCTCAAAAGTTGAGACTCTGCCCATTCCGCTTCGGAGATCGCAACAACCGCTACGTTACCTTTGCGAAGACTTGAGAACGGCTTCAATGGGCCCCAACATAAAGGGGCTGGCGGATCAAGCAGAAAAAATGGCAGGGTCGTTACAGGGGATCGAAGCGAATCTCTCGTCCGTCAACCTTGGTGGGGATTACTTTCCGGGACGAGTCCACTCCTACGTTCGAGAAATGATCGAGTCGCACGCATGGAGCTATGTTGCTCATTACTTCACCGTCTTCCACCAGGGCAATTCTTGGTGGCCGAAATTCAGAGGCCTCCAGAGAGAGATTCCTCTTGGCCCACACTACCTTGGCCACAAATCCGATCTGGACGAACTCTGCGCCTTTCTGGCTGACCATGTCAGACCACGTGTTGGCCCTGAAGCGGTTCTCCACATTGTCATGCCGACGGTTGGCCAGCTGGCACTAAAGGAGGCTGTCAAACTGCCTGACGCTATACACCCATGCGTTCTTGATGGCCAACTCGGAGAGGCAGGCTCACCGTTTGTGTACATCTGTTTCACAGAGGAGAGAGACAAAGAATGTCTTCGCAACGTCGGTGTGCTTAAAGCAAGAGAGATATGGGTGGCTCATTGGGTAATAGGAGTGCCCATGCCAATAGTCGGCAGCCTGATCTTTGATCGTGGTGTGAGATACTTTATCGATCCTTCTTACAGGACGGAGACATCTGCCCTCTTTTTGATCGGCGGAGGATTCTACCTTTCTTGTGGAAAGGAGCCCCCGAGAACACTGAGAAGACCTGTTAAACCAGGATCAAGACCATGGAATGCATAGCTGATACGTTTTGCGCAATATGAAACAATGTACTTTGTATCGTGAGTTTTGCCAACCTCGGATGCTATCCGGGTGCTTCTGGACCATGGTTTTTCATGACTGTGAATCAAGGTATATCCATACGCAGAGTCACACAAGTCTGACGCCTGACATCACTCTGCGGCTGCAACCGCTGCCACGTGTACCAGAGGATTGCTCACTTATCTAGATGACGAAACTTCGTCAATGACAACATTGTCGTAAATCTGCCAGGAAGTGTGATGTATTCTGCCATTCAGGATTCCAGGGCCGATGCGGAAGACTAAGTGTAATGATGACCTTGACCAAGTGCCTTCTGCCGGTATCGGATGCAATCTTGCATCAACGCCGAGGGTTAGAGCCTCGCTGCGGAAGTCGGGTGACGGTTACTGTGGTCGGCTATGCCGCAAAGCTTCCTCGAATCCGGCTGATGCGAGTATGCATGTTGGCCCAGTCTCCCCCCTCTGGCCAATCCCGCGACACAGGTTGAGCCCGTGATCCACGTTGGTGTGTCGCGATCGCCAGCGTTTGGTGAGCCAGGATGCAGTTTGCGCACGAATCCCATCCCGCCTACAGTACGGATACGGAGTAAGTATTAAGTTATTAACAAGTCCAACATGAGAAGAGCGGGGAGCCTTGTGCATTGACAGGGCTGTCAACCAACACCGTTTCACCCCTGTCAGACCGTCGTCGTCGTCGACAAATGCCAGTCAAGAATTGACAACCAACCTCCCCACTCTGGTTAGCCCACATCAGTTTTCTCACCCTTGTCCAGCTCTAGAACCAACAGTTTGGCTCTTTCTCCTTCTCTGCTCGTATTCGTATCCGGCCTCAGAATCACGGGGCCAGAACGTACGGTGTTTCTCGTCGGCTCACTTTGGCTGCATCTAGCTGTCTCTTATTCAGCAGGGGAGACGAAATGCCATCCAGCGCCACACGTGCATGGTTGTGACCGTCATGTTCGCCCCGTCCCGCCTTCGGCCTGATCCCAAGTTGATCCGACGGGTAGACGAAGAGCACCGACCTTGTTCTAAGCTTGGGGCTGTCTGGGGTATTCTGCGTCGCTTCAAGAACCTGCTGTCTCGCGATATCTGAGAGCTGTGATGCGGCGGCCAACTCGGTCGGCAAAAGTAGACTGCACATACCCCAGTAGATAGAGCTAGGGTTTATGTAGGGACTCTTCTGTGTTGGTAGCACCAATCTGTCCGTACTTTAGCATCCGCCCGTAGTTATACCACGTGCGTCCGATGCACCACTACCTATGGTCCGGACTGCTTACTATAGAAAAGTTCAGAGTATAGGTCGATAGAGGAGGGTGGAGGACAGAGAGGGAAAGCGGGTAAATGTGCCGAATCCGTTATTTTCGTACTGCGTAGATTAACGGGAACTGCGCGAATTGTCAGCACGTGCCTAATCCGGCTTCATGCCTGCTCTACTCTGTACTACGTCAAGATATTGGGTCTGTGACAGGGCGGCCTCTGCCGGATACCCGAGACCATGCATAAGAAATGCTTCTGCGGTGCCCGGTTCGCGTGAATGATAACAAAGCCAGAGCCCCCGCTCAATTGCAGAGGTGTAGCTCTCGCATCCTCAAGTCAATTGAAGCCACGCCGAAATGCATTTTGCACAATTCGCCGCCGTCGTCGTTGGGTTTTCGGGGGCCAGTGCGGCTGCGCGCGTCGTCACCGACATCTCGAGCATCTACAGATCCTGGGGTGAGCTCTCGGTCTATGCCGACAACGCCGAGGATGCGTTTGGCGTGCATTCCGTTGGTCTACCTGATGGATGCCAGATCGTGAGTCTCCCTTGTACATGTAGGCTGGGCTCGAGCGCTGGCATTGACCCAAGTAGGAGTCTGTAAGCACGCTCCAACGCCACGCGCAACGATTCCCAGACAGCGTAGATGGCGCCGTCACTGGTGGATTCGCGGAGAAAGTCGCCAACTTCACCAAGGCCGGCAACAATACTGGGGGTTCCTGCAACGCCTTCACCGGGCCGCTAAAGTTCCTCAACACCTTCAACTACATCATGAACGATACCGGCCTCCTCACTGGACAGGGAGCCGCAGCGGAATTCGCAGCAGGCGTCGCGTTCTGGAATCGCTATGGACGAACGCTATACAATGCATCCGTCGCCCAGTTGCAATACGACGCATCCTTCCCCAACGGCACGGCTCGCCCTGCCGTCACGTTGCGGACCACCGGCCAGTCCCGAATTGAGAACAGCCAAATCAACTGGGCCCTGGGGTTCTTCGGTCCGAGTTTCAACGCCACGCCTGGCCCGAAACTTACCGAGTTGACCAGTCCCTTCAAGGTGGTCATCATCCCAGAGGGAGGGACTGAGAACAACACTCTCGCCTCGTATGACAGCTGCTTCAACGACAACGGCCAAGAAAATTCCAACATTGCAGCTCGGCATCAGGAAGCTTACAAGAAGAGCTATTTGCGGTCTGCTGCCCATCGTCTGCAGGCGTACGCTCCATCAGGATTCACCTTCACCCACCAGGATGCGTATGCGATGCAGATGACTTGCGCGTACGAGTATTCATTCATCGGCATGTCTGATTTTTGCGGATTGTTCACCGCAGAAGAGTGGGCTGGGTTTGAGAACGTCTTGGATATACAATGTACGCATCTCTCCCCAAGGTGTTGACCAGCATGCTGCTAACTCCAGGCCTCTAGACTACTATCTCTACAGCTTCGGAAACCCAACTGGGCGTGCTCAAGGAATTGGCTACCTACAGGAGCTCATGGCCCGCCTCACGCATCACTACATCACATCTTCAAACTCCTCCGTAAACTCCACTCTGGACGGCAATCCTGCTAGCTTTCCGCTCGGCCAGCAGATTTATGCCGACTTCACTCACGACGACATTATTATCTCGGCGCTTACAGCCATGTCCATGGATTATCTCAAGGACGCGCCAACGCTTACCAAATTCCCACCAAGCCCCGACCGCCATTTCATCCTCTCTCACCTCACACCGTTCGGCGCAAATCTCGTCACCGAAACAATCGGCTGCTCTTCCGCGGATCCCGTGGCCGTTGCGGACCACCGCGTGCAATATTCCCCGACGCAGTACGGATATGACGCCTCTAATGCCACGCATAAATTCATTCGCATGCGTTTGAATAACGGCATATTGCCATTGAACACTATCCGTGGCGGCATGTGTGGAGACGCCACCGGCGGTCGGGTTGACGGCCTGTGCGAGATGGGCGCGTTCCTCAAGAGCCAGGAAGACTCGTACAAACTGAGCAATTATGATTATGCCTGCTTCGGCAATTATACGATTGCGAACTCAACCAAGGGAATAGACTACGATGGGACTATTTTTGAGGGGAAAGAATACCATTAGTGGGTAGCGAGGGTATCTGCGGGCTTCATCGCTGTGACGATGGGACTCGCTTTTATGCATCGGAGCGAGTGGTTTTGTCCAAGTGCATGAGGAACGGCGTCGAAAAGATGGGCAATATCTGCCCTCAAATTGCCTAGGTAGGTAGCCATCTATTAATAAAGCAAATGTTGAAGAGACGGAGCAAAAATGAAACCAACTCGTGAGAAGACTCTCCCGCCGGGAATTAAACCCGGGTCTCAAGCGTGACAAGCTTGCATACTGACCACTATACTACGGAAGATTGAAATGACTTTTTGAGCCATCGTAGCGAGGTGTGGAGGTTGTGAATGAGGAATTTCGTGGTGGAGACTTGATGGCCTCGACCATGGCCTTTTGTCTGAAGCTGTCTAAGAAAGTGCACATGGTCAAAGGTTGCCCGAAATAAACGGTTACTCTCCATCATTGAACTTTCTTCCAAATGCCATCAATTCTGCAACTAAACGTTTAATCTCTCACCTCTGCCACCTTTGAAGGTTTCGCAAACGAGGATCTGCGTGACTTCCTCTTTGGGACAAACGTCTCGCCCGGGCCGCGCCCCACATCGCGGGACCCAGTGGGGCTTGTGCACGTGACCACGAGAAAAGTATGGAGCGCGACCATGTCCATGTCCAGCATCACGCCCGTCCTTGGGCCCAACAAACAGCTTCACCCACCCGCACAATGGCCCTCCAACCCTGCCGCTCGACCCTCGCGCGGGGGGGCCGACACGCCGCGCGCGCCTTTACCCCGTGCCTGCGCGCCTACACCACCGAATCGACGACGACGACGACGCCCGAGTCCTTCAAGATGCCCGAGGCCCGCGATGCGGCGCCGCGATGGAGCCAGACGCCGCCGGCGATGAAGGCGCCGCTGCAGATGGACTTTGCCAAGAGCCCGCGCAACAAGATCTGGGCCGTCAACAACAGCCCCGAGCGCCTCGACGACATGTACAACCGCCTCCTCGGCCCCGGCGGCAGCAAGATGCTCCCCGAGGAGCTCAAGTGGCTGGCCGTGACGCACAAGAGCTTCGACCAGGGGCGCAGGGGCTTCAACGACCGGCTGGCGCTGATGGGTGCGTCTGAAGTGTCCCTGTGGATGCAGGGCGAAGCGTGACTAACGCCCGGCAGGCCGGTTGTCGCTGGTCATGGAGGCGACCAAGGATATTGTCAGCAAACGCCCGCAAGAGGGCTCGCGGATGGCAGACGAGTTTGGCAGAGCGCCGTTTGAGCACGAGCAACTGGCGTCGGTGGATAACCTCGCCGTCCAGGGCCCCAGGGACGTGGTCGGCAAGGAGAAGCTGTACGCGCTGGCGACCAACGTGGGCATGCTGGACGTGGTGCGGTGGAAGCCTCGCTTGGTACGTCCATGCGTCATTCGCGATGCGTTCGTGTACGTGCGTGCTAACATGTCTGGCAGCCCCAAAGACTAGAAGCGTCCGGCGTCGAGGTTGTCCTGAACGGTGCGATCCTGGCCATCATCGGGGCAGTTACGCTGCAGCATGGGTCTGTCGTGGCGGCAAAGATTGTAAAGGAGCGGATACTGGCGAGGCTGCCAAATGACGAGTAGGGACGAGGGCGATGTGTATTCATACCATGTACTATTTACGCCGGAGGGTAGACTGTATAAACAGCATGGCCAAGACCGAACACAACAGGCCATGTCGTTTGAGGATGTGCCCCATCATCACGCTCAAGCAGCACAAGGTGCATGCTTGCCAAGTCTCGTCGCAGGTCGCGTTCCAGCGTCCATGTCATCGCAGCAGCGGCGTCTGCTCGTCGCTCGGAGCAGTGCCCTCCTCCGCATCCGGCGCAGCCGTAACCCGCTGATCCAAGGCCTCCTGCATCAGCCTCTCGCGATATACCCATGCCACGCACACACCCGTCCCCGGCCCCAGCACGGCACCCGCCGCCACCATGGCCAGCGGCGCGCGCCAGCCCACCTCGACGAAGACCCAGTACAGCACCGTCAGCGCGATGAACTGCATGTCGATCTCGATGAAGGTGACGGTCGAGCGCGTCATCTCCCTGCGGTCGTCGCGCAGCGTCATGGCGAAGACGGCGAAGGCGTGCGCGAGGACGGAGCACGCGACGGGGAGGGCGTACATGGCGACGACGCGCCAGCGGCTGCTCTCGAGGTGCACGAGCGCGGGCTCCGAGCGGCGCAGCGTCCGGATGGCCCAGAGCAGGGCCCGGCGTATCAGGGCGACGTGGACGGGGAAGAAGAGCCAGATGAGGATGACGTCGGGCGTGTCGACGGCGAACACGAGCATCGAGATGGCGGGCAGGTAGAAGCCGAGCGCGACGGCGACGGGGATGGCAACCACCTCGGCGTCTGCGATGCGCCTGTCGCGGTCTTCGCGATCGTCCTCCTCCCACGCAGCAGCAGCATCATCGCCGCCGCCGCCGCCGCCAGGGCCCTTGTCCGCGGCGTACCAGCTCCTCGCGCGGCGAATAAAGGCCGGCACAATGACCAGCTGCCACACCAGCGCGCCGCCGGCCAGGTTGAACAGCAGCCACCACGGCGTCGGGCGCGCAATGACGGCGCTGCGGCGGTTGCAGCGGCGCGCGGCCTCGAGCGTGCAGACGCTCAGCAGCGCGCCGACGCCGG
>PKSG01000297.1:0-21987 GCA_002916505.1 Tolypocladium paradoxum
ACGCGCAGCAGCAGCGCGGCGGCGGCGGCAGACACGGCCTGCGGCACGAGGCCGACGGCGGGCACGGGCTGGCGCGAGAGGATGCCGTGGACGAGGCACAGCGGGAGGGCGGGGACGAAGGCGCCGACGAGCAGCAGGCGGGCGGCGTGCTCTGCCATGACGGCGACTGCAGGTGCGTGAGGATGCGTTGTCTGCACCGCGCGGTGTTGCTGATGTCGTGATGATGGGCAGTGGGCAGCGTCTGAGATGAGGCGGCGGGCGGTCGGGAATCGGCAGGGCCAATGGGGGGACTTGGCGGGAGCATGATGCGACACGGGCATCAGCGCCGCATCACAGTGACGATTGCGCGTGCGGACGGGGTGGTAGCAGCCCTGCTTGCGCATGCCGGCAGGGGATGATTCACCACGGCTCATCGGTGACGGCACCATGCACCGACCGCAGTCCTTGCCGACGCGCATGACTCAGGCCGTGGCTCCGGAGCACCAGGCGGACTCAATGGTGTTGACAAACTTGTGCCCATGCAGACCCATTGCCCATCGAGATGAACCCAGTCAACACTCGGCCCAACGCTCCTCTTGCCGAGTAGTTACCGGCTGCTCATCGGGCATCGGCCGCCGCCAGATTATTGCGCAACGCTTGCTGTTGAATGCTCCGCTGCTTCGTCTGTTCGCATAGCGGTTGTTGGTAGTTGTGCTGACGGTGCTTCCGCCATTGAGGCGAATTGCGGCTCAACTGTCGCCAAGATGTCGTGATGCAGAGCGCGCCCTCCATACTCTCCGCATCCTTCTCCTTATCAAAGTGGATTGCTGTTACACTCCCTCAAAGGTTCCCGAATCTGCCCGGGTTCGCACCAGCCACCACCATCTCGTCATCGCTTGCATCTGTCCCCCTTCCAGACGGACGTAGACGGCAGAAGAGCCATACTGTCCAAGGCGCACTTGGTGACTCCCACTGGGCCATTATCACCAGAGCGCACTGCACCGAGACTTGAACGATACTTGTAAGAAACGGACGTACTGCAGAAGTTGGGCCAACTCCCACCGCTGACACGGCGCCAACCCAACAAACTAACCTGCATGTTGTCCATCAAGCTTCGATTGTCGACAAAGTGGCGAGGGACGGCAGGAATGGCGAGCAACGGCGAGGGACGGGAGAGGTATGGGAAATCAAAGGTTGGAGCCTTGGCACATCAGGAGGGATAGTGTATCAAGTCCGTGGTCGACTCATTAAAGTCGCCACAACAGTCTGTCAAGTCAGGGTTCGACTGTGTCTCAGAGAACGGCAGTGGCAGACCCATCTCCTCATTGTGCATCATGGCCAATACTGTGAATGGCTGAATCGGGGAACAGCCCACTATGGTCATGATGGAAAAGAAGAGGAAGAGGACGGCCTCTGCAGCTCCTGCCCAAGCAAGCGACATGGTTCAGTGAATGCCTCGACGAGCCGGTCCCGGTGAACATGGCTTCCCAACAACTCGTACGTGTCCTCGCGACTGGGCAGCTCCTCAGCAAAGGGCTCTTCCAGCAACGAGCAACTCCTCAGCAACCGTCTGAATCACCTCCAGACGGTTGATTCTGGACGAGCTGGGGTGATTCAAGTTCTGCTCTCCCACTGTCGGCATCGTGCTCAACGTCGCGCCGCCCGACGTATAAAGCCGTTCTCGGCCTAGAGACAGGCTCAGCAACCCCATGCAGGGCTGCAGAGGTTGCCGCGACCCCCTTTCTCCTTACCCTCTACTTGCTGCATCCAAGCCAGCAACTCCTCAGCACGCCATGACCGCGCCGAGCTGTCGATTCGTCGCGCCGAGCTGCTACGCCCGCATAGAGGAGGACGATTGCTGGATCCACGAGGGCTTGAACCGCGTCATGGCGGCCCTCGGCCAGTCCTTCCACAGGGAAACGCCCCTGGACAACCTCCACGCCGAGTCGGAGCGGCTGCTCATGCACATCCACCCGCGGCACCCCGACTGGCATCTGTTCATACCCCGGTGGCCGGCCTTCCGCGAGACCAACATCTACCACTACCCGGCGCAGACGGTGCCGTGCGCCCGCCACAACGTGCGATGCTTCAAGCGCTTCTACGTCATGATGTTCTTCCACATGCAGCAGCCTCCCGCGGCGGACAGGGAGCGCTGGATGCAACGCCTGCAGGGCTTCCTCGCGCCGCTGTTCTGCGGCAGCCCGGCGTGGTCGATGGAGGAGCCCAGCTGCTACTGGCCGGTCCCGCGCGACGTCAGCCAGCTGCAGGCCCAGGGGCTCTTCTACCTCGTCAACCTGGCCACGGCCGTGGTCATTGCCGGCCTGGTGAGCAACGACGGCGCGCGGCGCTCGCTTCTGTGCAAGTTTGCGGACGTTTCGCCGAGGGTCCTTATGCTGCTGCATACGGGCGACGATCCCGTCCTGCCGCCTCCGGCGTACCCGGCACGGGGCCCGCCTCCCCCGACGTATAGCTTGGTTGATGGCGAGGCGGGCAGTGAGTGAATGGTGGTTCGCATGTGTACTTGGGAGCTGAGACTGGCGATGGCCGAGCAACCTGTAGTCTGGAGGGGGTGCTGGAATACGGACTGTATTGCAGAGTCCTGCGGATTAGAAGACGCCGGCAGTGTCGAGTCAATACCTAAATATTTGAAGCAAATGGACCTTGGCAACATAAGCGAGGTGTGGGAGCTATGTTGCTGTTGCTCATCGACCGTCAAGTATGCACGATGCAGGATGTAGTGATGCAGCATGGTTTGATCGGCGTCGACGCCGTGGGCTGGGATGGCTGCCCCAGGAGACAGCATTCGCGAAAGGCTTCTAAGAATTGAGCATGTAAATGAAAATGTCGGACAGCAAGATCGAGTGATTGCGTCCGGCGCAAGATGATGTAGCAGGAGGTGAGGTTGAGGCAGACGTGGGAGTCGTCGTGGGCACCGGTTGTCAGGTGGTTTTAGCGAGATTTACCCCCAGAAACTCCCCAGATGTGGCCTTGGCCCTGTGCAGCATGGACCCCTTGGCGGCTCGACTCCCGCTGACCACCACTCACTGGATATTGCCTCTTCTCCCGCCGTTGGATAAAGTTTTCTTCTCCGCCAAGACGGAGTGTATTAACTAGAGCCTGAGTTTTCACTGCGTCTTGTTCTCTTTTCGTTCGCTCCCGGGTGCGTTGTGGCCGTCTCTGCTCCCCCTGTTGGCGCCCGTTCATCTGCCCATCCATGCGCGAAATTTGACTTCAAAGACGCCCGCAGCGCCCCTGGTTCCGGCCTCGATTGAGCTTCACTCGACTTTTGCATCATGGTCATTGGTCTGTTCCGCTGGTATGTCGCGTCGCAAAAAAGAGGCACAACATACCAGAGACAAAAGATGAGGCTTCTGACTCCCGACCAGGTACAATGGCCGGCTGGCCGCGCGCCCGCTGCTCACGCAGAGCATCACGACGGCGGTGCTGTTTGCGACTGGCGACATCACGGCCCAGCAGCTCGTCGAGAAGCGCGGAGTCAAGGGCCATGACCTCGCCCGGACCGGACGCATGGCGCTGTACGGTGGATGTGCGTTCTCTCGCCGAGGATGAGGCCCTGAGAACGACGTGCTGACCCTCTCCAGGCGTGTTTGGACCCGTGGCAACGACCTGGTTCGGCTTCCTGGCCCGCCGCGTCAACCTGAAGAACCCGCGCCTCCAGACCCTCGCCCGCGTCGCCTGCGACCAGACGCTGTTCGCCCCCGTCATGATCGGCGTCTTCCTCGGCAGCATGGCCACCATGGAGGGCTCCAGCGCCAAGGAGCGCCTGGAGAAGACGTGGTGGCCCGCGCTCAGGACCAACTGGATGGTCTGGCCCTTTGTCCAGTTCATCAACTTCACCTTCCTGCCGCTGCAGCACCGCGTTCTCTTTGCCAACATCATCTCCATCGGCTGGAACAGCTACCTGAGCTGGGTCAACAGCCAGTCGAAGTAAGGAGGAGTCGGCTTGGGCCTTTTTGTTGGGACGCTGCTCGCTTATACATTGCTTTGCTTTGCTGGCTGCACACAATTGTTCTGCACAGGGATAGATACATAGACGGCTTGTACTTTCGCATCTACATACGGCACCGTACCGTCATTCACTTTACTTATGCATGCAATCTGTTTCACTGACGAATGTATTTCTTCTTGCGCAATTAGTCCGGTAATCAGCCCGTTGTATATCCCCTCGGACTCGTCTCGTGAATCATGGTGGAAGAGCCAACAAATCCCTCATGGACGAACCAGCAACTGTATTATCACGAATAGTATATCCTGGACGTAACGCAAATCGAAATCACTATCGGCACTTCACGTCAAATGCAAGGAGACGGCGTTGTCGTGCACGTAGGCAATTGCGTATTTCGGTGCAAGTCTGCGCTGTCGAGAGTTGCTCATTATTACGGGAATTGTTGGTCTTTCTACGAAGTAAAACGACATGCTAGGGCTGTTGGTCCACGATTTGTTAAGCCAGTAATGAGGGAGCCGTTAGTTCGTTTCGCATTAATAACTCGTGTATTAACAATTGACGCCTCAACGCCCACGGACCCTTCATCGCGCATCACAGCCTTAGCGGCACAACCATAACCCCTACAGCACAAGGTAAAGGAATGGCTTTCTCGTTCAGTTAGATAGTCAAGGTCTTTACAAGTCAATTATTCCTTCTTGTCTCGCACATCATAACGCGTTAATCTTCCAATCAAATCACTATAATGCCTGTTTTAAGACTCTAGTCATGCTTCCCTCCTTTACTATCAGGTAATACACTCACCAACTTTCCTCTTTAAGTATTATTCACACCTGTGCAAGGACAGGTACTGAACAAAAGCGCGGGGTCGTCGGTCAAGCCTTCCAGAAGTGAAACTGGAACGTTATTGTTCGATATGATAGTGATAATTGTGGAACAGGGTGTCATGACTTGGAGGCGAGCTTGAGCCTGAACAATGTTGACAATATACTACTTGATTATTCGACTATTAAAAAGAACATCCATTTGGTACTTTAAGCCAAAGGTGGGATGGTAAGTTAATATCACCCAATTCAAGCTGCCTAACCCTCAATTCAAGGAATTCAAGGAAGATTCGTCGTGCCATGACAATCTGCCAGCAGTTTTGCAATGGTACTGTAATCACAGATGGAAGCCATCAGACTTTGAGCTGCATCGCGCATCTATGGACGGCATTGGAGCCACGACCTACATGGACAAACCCACGCCTGTGGAGGGGAACCCCCTCGAGGTAAGGATTGTTCCGTAGGCGCCGAGGCAGTCAGCGGAGGTGTCCAACATAAGCCTACGGGAACGTTGAGGGCGAGGAGTTGCCTCTTCCCCCGAAGGCTTGCCACGACTTGCTCTGCAATTCAACAAGCATTCTGAAACTGTGCATCCAGTCACTTGTGAAACGCCTTGCAAGGAGGTTGTTTGCCTGTGGTTGGACGACGACTCTGCGGCGATTGTGGGTCTGATGGTCTCGGCCGTTATCACTGCCTTAGGCGACCAGCCACTCCTGTTAGCGCCTGAATGCGGACAGCCAGCCGTGCAGTGTTTTACCGACATGCGGCCATAACCGGTTCGGCCAGACACGACGACACTGGATCACCAGGATCCGTCCTGACATCTGGACATCGCCTCTCCTCCCTCCCTACCGCATCGCAGCTTGCGCCAGCCGACACCATGTTGCCCTCATCGGTGCGGTGCGTGGTCGCCTCCGCGCCCCAGGCCGGCCTGGTCTGCTCCTTCGCCTCCTCCGCCCCAAGGGCCGCTGCGGCGACGGTTCCTGTCTTTGCCCGCGGCCACCAGCGACGCTTCTCTTCCTCCAAGCCCTCGCGCTCGGACAACGGCTCCGGCGACATCTCCGCTGGCCAGTCCGTCCCGGCGTCGTCGGCCTCGGCGCGCGGCGATGGCAAGGCCAGCGGCGAGAAGCGGAAACGCAAGAGCAAGGAAGCCGCCGATAGGGGTGCTTCGTTCAGGAAACTGCCCAGCGTTCCCAGCACCCATCACATGTCTCAAGAGTGTGAGTGCGATTCACCGTTGCTGAAGGTCGCTCATCTGACCCAAATTTCAAGCTCTTGGCCTGTCGAGTTTCTTCTCCCTACATCGACCCATCTCCATTACGCAGACGATGCCGAGAACCGTCTCGGACGAGCACTTCGCCTCCATCTTCGCCCCTCGAACGAAATCCAACAAGATGTCCGACGCCATGTCCACGCTCTCTAGCACCATCGATCAGCTAGAGGGTCCCATGGCCCAAATGACGATAGGCGGCCATCACGAGGACCACGGAATGGGCGAGGGCGTGCATAAGGTCGAGGTCAGGAACCCGGACGGGAGCGAGTCGAGCCTTTACCTGCAAGTCGACGCCATGTCCGGCGACTTCTTGCCTTTCCGCCCGCCTCCTCTGCCGCAGTCTCAATCAGCCGCCGAGGAAGACGGCCCTGGCGCTGAGGCTGAGGCCACGGAGGAGGCGACACACCACCGCGTCTACAAGGCCATGTTCACGATTGAGGAATCCACCGAGCCGGATGGCCAGGTCCGAATTGTCGCCCACAGCCCCCGGATTGTCAACGACGAGCAGCCACGCAGCTTCCTAGAGCGAATGGCGCGCCGACAAGTCCGGTTCGACGAATCTCAGGGCCGACGGGACATGCACGCCATCAGCGTCAAGCGGCAAAGGAAGCTCAAGATGAAGAAGAAGAAATACAAGAAGCTGATGAAGCGGACGCGAAACCTGCGTCGGAAGCTGGACCGGACGTAAGAGCACTCTGGTGTCTGATTTCCTTTGTCGGCTGCATTCGACGGGTTTGCTGATTGGTGTGCCGGGCATGGTAGTTGATGGCTTGTCGACTTGATTTGGGCATTGCGCATTGAGGCTCTCTCGCACATAGACTTGCGCAGGTACTACTTCGTAATCATTGCATTGGAAACCTGAAAGAGTCTGCTGCAGCTGTGACCCAACTCGTATGATGGACTCATTCACAATCCCAGCTGGAATGCACGCCCTCCTGTACTAGTAGTGTCTTTGTTCTCATAGAGATGCAAATGTAAACTATAATCTTCAAACGAAGACTTGTTTTGTCCGGGCATAGGTATTTCAGTCTTGATCCGAGTCCAAGAGGGTGCAAGCGCATAGATTTGGGGTGAGCTTCTTCTGCGTACGGAGGTGAACAGGGAGCACCCCACTGAGGTGAGGCGGCTGCCCACCGAGACACACCGCCTGGCAGAAACCATGTTGCCGCTCAATGGAATTTTGACGGGCTCGTCCCGCTTGACGGATCCGACGACCAAGCCTTGACTGCGCCGACGTTTTCCACCGCAATTGACCGCTTGAGCACGCTCACAAGATGTCGCGCAAACAAGTGTATGTCTTCCCTGCTTCCTACTGGACCATTGTTGTGCTAACGCTCCTTCAGGGATCAGCGAATCCAGACGCTCATTCGCAATGGCTTGCAGGAGAAGAGGAGAAGCTTCTTCGTCGTGGTGGGCGACCGGTCCAAGGATGTGATTGTGCACTTGCACTATATCATGTCCAGCATGGACATTAAGCAGAACAAGTCGGTTCTGTGGGCGTACAAAAACAAGCTGCTGGGCTTTACGAGGTAGGCATTCTCGACCCTGTGCTTTGGAGGAACGTTGCCAATCGCAGAGTACAATAGTCACCGCAAGAAGCGCGAACAAAAGATCAAGAAGGAAATCAAGCGAGGCATCCGAGAAGCCAACACCGAGGACCCGTTCGAGCTCTTCGTCTCCCTGCACAACATCCGCTACACCTACTACAAGGAGACCGACAAGATCCTGGGTAACACCTTCGGCATGTGCGTCCTGCAAGACTTCGAGGCCCTTACGCCGAACATTCTGGCGCGGACGATCGAGACGGTAGAAGGCGGTGGTCTGGTGGTCATGTTGCTCAAAGGCATGAATAGCTTGAGGCAGCTATACAACCTGTCTATGGACGTCCACTCCAGATACAGGACAGAAGCACACCATGATGTGGTTGCGAGATTCAACGAGCGATTTCTGTTGTCGTTGGGCCGCTGCGATTCGTGTTTGGTCATAGACGACGAGTTGAATGTCCTGCCAATCTCAGGAGGCAAGGACGTCAAGGCTCTGCCACCTCCCGACCTGGACCAGCCAAAGACGTCGCAACAGATCGAGCTGGACGGCATTAAAGACGAAAACCAGGAGCGAGAGCCCGTGGGATCGCTCATCTCCCTCGCAAAGACTGTGGATCAAGCCAAGGCGGTCCTGACGTTCACCGAGGCAATCGCAGAGAAGACGCTGAGGAGCACCGTCGCCTTGACCGCCGCCAGAGGTCGAGGCAAGTCGGCAGCGATGGGTGTCGCAGTCGCAGCGGCAGTTGCGTACGGATACAGCAACATTTTCATTACCTCACCGTCGCCGGAAAACTTGAAGACTCTCTTTGAGTTCATCTTCAAGGGCTTCGATGCGCTCGGCTACGCGGATCACGCCGACTACTCTATTATTCAGAGCACAAACCCCGACTTCAACAAGGCGATCGTCCGAGTCAACATTCACAGACAACACCGACAGACCATCCAATACATCCGACCGCAGGATTCTCACGTGCTGGGACAGGCTGAGTTGGTCGTGATTGACGAAGCTGCGGCTATTCCTCTGCCTCTGGTTCGCAAGCTGATGGGTCCGTACCTGGTTTTCATGGCGTCTACCATCAACGGTTACGAGGGTACCGGCCGGTCCCTGTCGCTGAAACTGATCAAGCAGCTGCGGGAGCAGTCGCGATCTTCCTCTGCCACGAATGGCGACACAGAGCTTGCCGATCGATCAACCGGCAGGGCGGCGAAGAGCGAAGAGTTTCAGGCGGCGAGAAAATTGCGAGAAATCACACTCGCAGAGCCCATCAGATATGCCCGAGGCGATTCTGTCGAGAAGTGGCTGAACAAGCTACTCTGTCTCGATGCGACGTTGCCCAAGTCCAAGTCAAACATCCAGGGATGCCCGGATCCGTCGCAATGCGAGCTTCTCGTTGTCAATCGCGACACCCTCTTCTCGTTCCACCCCGTGTCCGAAGCATTCCTGCAACAAATGGTGGCCCTGTACGTTGCTAGCCATTACAAGAACTCGCCGGATGACCTGCAGCTCATGAGTGATGCTCCGGCACACGAACTGTTCGTTTTGGTGCCGCCCAACGTGGAGGGCAGTGGAAAGTTGCCGGAGCCACTGTGCGTTATCCAAGTCTCCTTGGAGGGAAAGATTAGCAGGCAAAGTGTGCTCAACAGCTTGAGTCGGGGACAACGGCCGCACGGTGATTTGATTCCCTGGCTCGTCAGCCAGCAGTTCCAAGATGAAGACTTTGCGTCGCTGTCTGGCGCTCGAGTCGTCCGGATAGCAACGAATCCCGAGTACGTCTCCATGGGCTATGGCACAAAGGCACTGGAACTCCTCATTGACTACTACGAGGGCCGCTTCGCCAGTCTGTCCGAAGACGACGAGGTTATGGAGGACACGATGCATCGGGTCACAGATGCGGAGCTTGCCAAGACATCCCTGCTGAATGAGGAGATCACGGTCAGGGATCAGGCTCACATGCCGCCTCTCTTCGCCAAGCTCAGAGAGAAGAAGGCAGAAGCACTCGACTATATCGGCGTCAGCTACGGCTTGACGCCCGCCCTGCACAAGTTCTGGAAGCGGTCAAGCTTCTCGCCGGTGTACCTGCGCCAAACGGCCAACGATTTGACAGGTGAACACACCTGCGTCATGCTCAGGCCGCTTGAGAGAAGCGAAGACAGGATGTGGCTTGGGGCATTCGCCCGAGATTTCCATAAGCGCTTCCTTTCGTTGCTCTCGTACCAGTTCCGGGAATTCCCCGCGATCACAGCCTTGAGCATCGACGAATCGGCAAATGCTGGCGCGAAGCTCGACTCTCTCGAGATTGCACCCTTGGCCAAGGTGGAGCTGGACAGACAGTTGTCACCGTTTGACCTGAAGCGCCTTGAATCATATGCAAACAACATGCTGGATTACCATGTCATCCTCGACATAATTCCTACGATTGCAATCATGTTCTTCACTGGGAAGCTGAGAGCGGATATCAAGCTCACCGGCGTCCAACAATGCATCTTGCTGGCCATTGGGCTGCAGCGCAAGGACATGGATGCCGTTTCGCAGGAGCTGTCATTGCCTTCGACTCAGTTGTTGGCAATGTTCATCAAGATCCTGCGCAAGGTGACGACGCACTTTGGCTCGCTGGTCTCGGCCGCTGTCAACGCGGAGTTGCCACAAGCCGAGAGGCTTGGCGTCGCGAGGGAGAATGCCAGCGGTGCTCATGACGACGAGGTCGTAGACGACCGCTTCGTCCCTCTCGACACCTCTCTCGAGGACGAGCTGGAGGAGGGTGGCGACGAGGCGCTCAAGGCGCTGAGGCAGAAGCAGAGAGAGCTCATCGACTCGCTGCCCCTTGACCAGTTAGTTCCATTCTAGTGATACCAAATCACCATCACTAACGATAAATCCAGATTCGAGATCGAGGGAGATGCGCCTGCGTGGGAAGAGGCCGAGAAGCAGGTCAAGACTGCCGCCAGAGGCGGTAAATCCAACCCCGTCGTCAGCGTCAAGTCTGGCAAGCAAAAGAGGAAAGCAGGACCGACGGCGGCCGAGATTTACGAAGAGGAGATGGGCGAAAAGTCTCGCAAGAAGGTCAAGAAGGGGAAGAAGGCCGCCTGAGGGTTTGAATTATAGCTCTGCATGACATGGCGCTGGGGGCTTGGGGCTTTTTGTAGTTTTGCTGCCTGGAGCTTGTCGTATAGCCGCAACGAGGTTAACTGCCCAGTGGGAAAAGAAAGGTTCGTCAGAAATGTGGCAAAAAGGCGCATTATTCTGGTCTCAGTCGTCCGCGGAGCAGGAAAGCTAATATACGCCTTTGAGGGCCTTCCAGCCACACCTTCCAACCAAGGCCTCGTTCCTGACCTTCACAGGACTTTGGAAGGTTCCCCCAGCAAGTGGCTTTCGTTTGCCTCCGAGTTCCGGCCAGCAACTTGTAAACACACTTCTCTACGTGATGTTATCCCAATGTTTACTCGCGTCAGGACAGTCGCGTTGCCTGTTGCTTTCCCGGTGGTTCATAACCTGTTCACTGAACATTCTTCGCTGCCACCACCGTGCTCCCTGTTCACTGGTAGCGACCAGACAGCTCTGTTCAGAACAGCCAGTGCAGAATACTGACCAGCACGTGCTCACAACGTGGCAACGGGCTCTTCGCGTCTGCTTGCTGGCGGAATTCATAGCACCAGCCCCCCGAGTCTCGTCGTCTTGAAAACTCGGATCCCGCAACTTCTTCCTTGGGCCCGCTGCGCGACGACTTCATCTGAACTGGGTACGACGACGGTCTGGCCCATCTCCATGCGTGACAAGATGTTGGCTTCCGTTCGCTGGCTGACAATCACGGCTCTTGCTAGCTATAGGCAAGCCGTTCCCTCTTCCTCTCTCCTCGAGGCCCCCGAGTCCCAGACACCAACCTCAAGATGTGCGGCGAAATCACGACCGTCTGCACCGACTGCGGCGCCGAGCGGTTCCTTTTCTGGGACGAGTGCAAGCACTACTGGATGCTCTACGCAGCAGCCCTCAGGAAAGGCCCAGCCGGAGCGAAGCCGCATCCAGAGGACTGCGTCCAGCACGAGCGCGTCGAGCGATTCGCCAATCTGGGCACGTGCCCGAACCTGGAGAACTGCATCTCGAAGGTCAAGCTCCAGATGGAGCAGATCGAAGCGCAGCGCCGCAGCATTGCCGCCGCCAGGGCGCAGCTGGAGAGGGACAAGCGCGATGGCCGCTACAAGGCGGCGTTTGCGAAGCGGTACTTTTGCAAGAGGCCGGTGCCCGCGGTGCTGCCGCCGGCGAGCGAGCCGATCGAATTCTTCCTGGATGGCGAGGAGATGCGGCAGCAGCGCGAACAGGAAGAGCAGCGGGTGATGGAGAGGCGGAAGAAGGCGCCTGAGCATCAGAAAGCAAAGAAGGCGGTCAAGGAGATGCTGCGACGGAAGGCAAAGCCGCAGAGACGTGCCCGTGGGTGTGCCGTCAGCAGTAGCAAAACCGAATGCCAGAGCCAGAGTCGGGACTCGACTTCCAGCACCCAAGACTCGCCTTCCAGCACCCAGCTCGGAGAGGTATTTGAAGTACCCGACTCGCCAATATCACTCATCGTGTCCGACCGCGAGGAAGCCGTCGACGCACCAGACTCCGGTGTCTCGCTCACCATGCCCGAGCTCGAACGCGAGGAAGAGCTTCACCAACAGCAGTCAAAACCCAGCGGCGCGTCCTCCGAGACTGTAGCCATCGCCGAGCCGAACCCAAAGCCAAGTTGCCCACCTATCAAGCAAGTCCAAGACACATGTCAGCGCATTGAAGGCGAGGCAGCGGCCCAAGGGGTCGGTTGGGGAGCGGGTTTCGGCATGGTTGGGTATATTTGGGGGAGGATTTCGGCGGGACTTGGTATTGTCCGCTGAGTTGTTTGGACACGGTTCTTGTGTAGGACTTTGTCGTCTGTTTGGGTATTTTTTTTGGCATGGAGTTGGGCGAGACGGAACATGGTTGCAGTTCACTGCTCTTGAATCCTCATAGCCGAGCGAACTTGCCGTGCTGGTGCGGGAGGGACAATATACACGCGATACACGACAGTGAGAAACCCACTGCGTCGTGTATCAGAAAACGAATCTGTTTGATGCTCCATTTTTGGACGCTCTGCTTTCGTGTTCTCGAGCTTCCTCAGTCCCTACCAGGAACCCCAACTCCTTAACCACGTCCTCTGCCCCGGCGAATTCCCACGCATGGTGGATATACTCGTACCACATGGAGGCGGGGTCGATGGAAAAGGAAATAATGCAAATAATCATGGTTATAACTTATTCCGACCGTTGTTGCACAGAGCATGGAGCCGGTTGGGGGTCAGTGCTCTAGATGGGGGCGCCAGCAGGGGCACCTGGATGGGGATGTTGGGGGTCACGAGCAGAATGGTACGTAGAGCACCACCACGGCCGATGTCGCAGCAGCATAACACGGAGCAAGAAGGGCATAGTAGATATGAAGGACTAATAAGTAGATAGAACTAATGATCAAGATGCGCGAGAAAACGTGGTCTATATGAATGCAACGAAAATTAGCTAACTGGGATGAAGGAGGATCCGACCTAGTACCCAAGCATTGTTCTTAATCAGCCCTCCCAGATTAGTCCATATTGTCGTTTCATATAGTCGGAACCTGGAATTTCACAACCTGGGAAACAGGCCTGACGGTAAACATGCAGATGTAGTCAAACAACTGATAATTGCATCCTTTTCATTACCCTCCAATTGGAGGGGAAATCGGCGGTTCTATGCGAGCATTGGAAATGACTCGCATTTCGCCAACTTACAGTACAGCTTCAAGGAACGCGGTGCCAATAACCGCCTCAGGCAGCTATGGAGTTTGATTGACAATTACTTCGTACTTCGTAGTCTTCGTACGGATAGGCTACGAAGCTTGGGCCCAGAAGAAGACTGCCCCACCCCTGTACAGCCACCGTGTGCCTATATACAGTATTTTTGAAAATTCATACTGGCCTCAACAAACTCCGCTCGAAAATGTACGGGTACAGTCGTCGTTAAAGGGGCTTCCAAAGGAGCATCTAAATTCAACGAAATGCCGCAAACAAGGGACCAAAAAGAGGCAGCTGCCGTGCCGGACCGGCCGGCCCCACAAGCTTCGAATTCAACCGCCGCCGCCGCCGCCGCCGCCGGGGCGGCCTCGCAACATTCTTCCTGCATCACGCACTCACGCACACACGAGCCGCTTCCACAGCCCATTTCCAACGACCCTCGATTCCATGCGCAAGCCGCCCTCGCAGCTGCCCTGCCTAGCCTTGCAGCAGCCCAGGCAGTCATGCCACGAGACTCAACGCCGCCTGCCGCCGCCGCTGCGGCAGCCTCGCAGCCTTCTTCCCACATGACACACACACACGAGCCGCTTCTGCACACACCCAAGCCCCAATCTACTCTTGCCAATCGCATCATCGCCCTAACCTTGTACAATGAGGGCTGCCCAACCAATTACATCCTCCAAAGGAGCGGCTTCAAAAGGAGCGCTTTCTTCCTCTTGCTCAAGAAGGCAAAGCAAAGAGGCTTTGTTCGGGGTGAGCCTCCGACCGAGGCCTTTGTTACCGATGGCCCTCGTAGTGGCCGGCCCAAGACCAGCAAACGAAGACAAAGGCAAGCAGGTAGTGGCTACCCGTACCCGCAACTCAACAACGACACAGTGTACATTGGCTGAATTGTCTGAAGCAATCTAGAAGGCATATGGCTAGCGGGCAAGCCGGATGACAATCTTACGCCTCCTTAAACGGGCAGGCTATGAGAATGTCAAGTTGACTACAAAGCCCGGCCTCAACCACAAGCAACAATTGGCTAGGCCCTAATTTGCCTGGCGTATGAAGGACTGGACTATCGATGACTGGAAGAAGGTGGTTTGGAGCGATGAGACTCGAAGCATTCGGCTCATGCCAAGACCGTACGTACGTACTTGAGATTCCACATTCGACGCAATCCATGACACCTGTTGTCCTCTTGTCTCATCATGGTCTTGAGTCTGCGACACTTCAAGCTTGCAGTCCCCATTCAGCATCTACCTTCGCGTCCCTTCATTGCCCCTCGAGCTGGTCAATTCTTAACATTCCGCACCATGGCCTCCCAGATATGCAAAGCCGTTGTGATCAGGGAGAAGGATGGCAAGAATACTCTGGTCCAAGAGAATGTACCCATTCCGCATCCTCTCCCTCACCAGGCCCTCGTCAAGGTCGCTGTCGCCGCCCAGAACCCAACAGAGGCCCGTATCAACAAACCGACCTCCATCCCTCCCCCCCTTCGACTTATACTCTTGACTATTAATTTAGTCACCGTTCTGCAGGCTACCATTCGTTGTTCAAATTTGATGGTGTCCATCATAGTTACATTGGCTGTAGCGCTTGTAGCTTCAAAGTAAGGAGGGTTATTTGCGAACGACAGGAGAGACCAACGTCGTCTCTGGGTCGCGGGCACGACCATCTTCACTATTCAACCATGTGTTTGGCACGGTCTGTTTCTAGCACCAAGACTTTTTGTCAATCCTCATTCTTCCAGCTAACTTTCAACCCATTGCCCATCCTTGGACATCCCCAGGCCGATTTCTTTCAGAGTAGAGTCCACCTTCGATGCCCCCTCAATGCTCCGTCGCAGTATCCTCTGCTCTTCGCCACTCAACCTCCTCACCTCCGCTCCCACCATACAGCTCATACTTTGCTTCGTGGCCCCCTTTTCCCAACTGCCATCCATCATCCAAGCCGTCGGAACTTCATAGCTTTCCGAATCTACGAGCTTGTTCTTGACCAAGCTGCCGTTGAACCAGATTAGTCGCTCATTGTCGTCTGTGTGCGCAATCACAAAGCTGCATACACGATCACTTTCGGCACCATTATCGTCTGGCTGCTCCTTTTCCCACCCCAGAATGGAGCCGTAATGCGGCTCGAACTCGTAGCTTGATCCAGCCAGTTCCAGTCCGAGCCACCACGTCTCCTTGTCTCCGTAGGTAAGTTTGTACGACACCTCTTCTCGGACATCGCGCGTATTCTGCCATGCTATGTGGAGCAGGCCAACGAAGACTTGTCGTCGAGATTTGTCGAGGACAACGACACCCGAGTCGCACTCCTCGGCGTAGTCTTCCGTCCAGACACGCGACCTATTCAGCGCCGGTGAGGGTTCCTTTATTTGATCCTTCCACCACTCGTGTCGTTCGCGAAATTCGTGCTGCCACAACAGTCGATCGTGGAATAGGTATGCGCCGGTGTCATGGTAGGCCCGCTGTTTCAATAGTTGCTCCGGCTGTTGCAGGAATACGGCATCCGAGTCCAGAAGAATCACCTGTTCGAATCGAGAGGCAAGAGCGGCAAATGGCTTGATGGCCCAGTGGCCCTGCTGAAGACTCAAGGTCGAGTCGTCGAACATTGTGAAGACGTCTAAAAATTCGATGTTTTTCGTCGAATCAAAAGACGCAAGAGCATCGCGTTGCTTCTTTGTTAGATCGGTGTCGCCGGCGTATACGATTTGGATGGGAAGCCTGCAGCCCAACACGTCTCTGAGGGAGACTATCAAGTGTGCCGCGAAACGCACGGCCTGGCCACCTCCTCCGACGGGGATGACGATTCCCTGACTGCCCTTTTTGTAGATGCTCCTCAAGTCGTTTAAAGGCATTTTGCTGTTGGGCTTCCCTGGTGAAGACCCGATGAAGGGGAAGAGAGTTGTTGCCGTTGTCTCAGCAGCGGAAACGAGCTTCCGCTTGGACTCGGAGCGACCTGGTATTTGGTCGATGTACTTGAGCCATTCCACCAGTTTCCTGGACCGCTGGCCGACTTCCCAGAATTGATGCTTATACGGCGGCTGGATGGCGGATTGTCGGTATTGCTCCGCAGATGCGGTGATGCTGTCAATGTCAACAGCTGCCCAGGTGCGTCCGTCAGATAGCAAGGGGACATCGCCACTGAAATCGTCGAGGGCTTTATACAACGCGAGAAACAGGATGGGGAGTATAAAAAGTGTAATGTATCTCGGTTTGTGGGCGAGCTGGGCTCCAAATCGTGCCAGACTGCCGCACATGGTAATGATATTGAAGGTTGGGTCGACAAAGTCATACATCTTGCGTCCCGCCCAGCCGCCCAGTTGTCCTTCATCCACAACTGCAAATTGGGCCGGCCTTACTTCATCACGTTACAAGTTACGAGGCTGATTTCAAAGTTGTGGGTCTCCAATTTCCAGTCACCTTTGACACGAGTCATGCATGACCTGCAGGAGTTACGTGAACACCTCAAGTTATGTCAACAATCGAGTGCTATCAGCCAAAATAAGGGTCAAATTCATCTACATAAGTCAGCAAAAGTGCCGAGCGGAGGTTCTTGAGGCTGAGCGAACGAACCACTTCATTCTAGGTAAACCACAAAGGCCAGTGCAGTAAACACCTTTGTTCGTTTGCTACTAACAAGGCACCAGGCAATGCGACTTCTGTTCCCCTACCTGAGAAGTTTCTCAAAGCTTGGGCCACAGGCCCACAGCCCATGCAATATGCGGAACAGCATGCCAATTGCAGCAATTGAACTGCAGCCGCAGTGGAACTTTTCCAGACAGCCCCCAGCAGCCTGGTTTGACAGTCCAACCTCTGGCCATGCATCTGAGCTGTCTGATTTGTTGACTTCCCCGCTAGCCGCTGACGGCGACATGTTGGGTGAGCATTTGCTGTGTTCAGCTCTACTCTGTCGCTCTGTATGAAGTCATCTCCCCGTACATGTTCGTTGTCCCGTGTCAACTCTGAGACTTGTGTAACCCCACTTTTTGCCGATGCCATTGCGGGAGTTTCAGCCTTCAGGCCTCAGTGCTGGGCGCTCTTCGACATTGGGGGCCAAATACTTCACTTTTCATTCTGGGTAGTGTGGCCTTTTCAGACGTCTTGTTCATTTCATCTGCTTCTTCTACATCGGTTGAGTCGTGAGATGACCTGGTTCAGGAACGCGACATGCAAAGTGCTGGGCAGTACATTCGTCCTGGGTGTTACAGCCGCCGGTGTCATTGATTGCTACGGTCACAACCGTCTCGCATATCACAACAACTCTCGTTGTCCTGGCTCAAACGCATGCTGCGGCGTCGGGGCAACGTGCCTCTCGAACCGACTATGTCATAATCCCAGCGACGGACCAGGCACCTTTGTGAGAGGCCCATGTGCGGTTAATCCGTACGACTCGGGCACCTGCGCGCAAATATGTCTTTATGGTGAGTCTTTTGACCCTGGTAGCTTCAACAAACGCCCTTTGTAGTTGAGATATATAGACGTATGTGAAAGTCGATCAATTGAGGTGAAAGGCCATTGCGGTGCGGGTCCACGAACCAGACAGGATTTGCTAAAAAGGGCTTTCATCAAGACGAAGTCAATGGCGTGTTCCCGCGTGTAGCAGTCTGTTCGGACGGATCACTATGCTGCAATGACGATAGCCAGTGTTGCCAATCTGGAAGAGGAACGTTTCTCGACGACAACGGCTCCATCGCCAACAGCACGCCCAGCACGACCTTTTCCTACGGCCCCGAACGCACGGCGGCGACCTTTCGCATCAGTAACACGGCCTCAATTTCTACAGCTACACCTTCTTCCACTTTGACTTCCACGGAATCATCGACATGGACGGCGATACCTTCCGATGCGATGGATCTCTCCAAGGATCAGGATAATAGCAGAGCCCTCAAGATTGGTCTGGGAGTGGGCGTTCCGGTCGCTTGTTTCTTCTCGGGCCTCGTTGCGTTCTTGTACTCTGGGAAGAGACGGGTGGGAAAAGGGAAAGCTGTGGAACTGTCGAGTTGGCAGGAGAAACCACCAGGTCAACCTGCGGCTTTCCAGGGGCAAAACACTATACAGTACGCGGTCGAACTAGATGCCACTTCAATTCGACGGATAGGGATTTCTAGATAAAGGGCTAATCAAGATATCATCGAACTCGACATCGCATTGCTTTGCACTATTGTGCTTCAGTCTTCCTTGTCAGCAGGTCCAAGCGATCCCGAATCCTCCTAAAAAAAATACCCCCAGAAGAACGCCCACAAGAATGGCGATCTTGTCATCACTCAAATCCTAATGGACAGTATCCGGGCCGACCGACTTGCTGGGTTGGGAGTGTCTCAGCGGTAGGAGTTACCCCAACGTCTGCAGCGCCTGTGCCTCCTAAGCGTATCGTCTGGATCTTAGTGTAGTGGTACTAGAGCCCACGGTATGTAATGGAGTATATAACGTATCGGCCTAATACAACTAACTGCATTTTGGCGATAGTTGAGCCGCAACATCGAGTCCACCAGCAAGTACCTAGTGGCACACAACGAAGTCAAGGCGCATTTGGGTGGTTTATGGCCTCCAGCTCCAATCTCCCGCTCAGCCGCTACAGATACGATCCTCTTTACTGGGTGACCGCCTGCATCGCGCGCAATGCTGGTGGTCCTGAAGGATGTGTGCAAGAGGGATTGCTATTATGTCGTGGATCGCGATCGGCAGAGCACAGCAAAGGGCCCCTCGCTGTCGCGAGACTCGAGACCAGCAAAAGCGGCGGTACCTCCCTCCCGACTCTGTGGGCTCAACAGCGCTTTCTAGACTTAATCTGTAGTTGCAACGATCTAAGGGCTACGGTGAATCAGCAGTGCCACAGACTTTACATTTGCGATGACCGTACTGATTACTTTCCCACGGGTATATCAGAATCAGTGCCGGCGAGCATGGCCCAGACAGTGGCACATCAAAGTTGCAATTAGATGAGAGAGTAATGTGGCTATCTGGCACGGTGGCGCCAGACTGACCCGACTTTAACATGTTCACCCCAGCGCCTCACTGGTGCCTCTCGCCTACGGTTAACACGGCCTCACAGTTCGACTTGCAATCCGTAATCACAACACGTTTGTATTGAGAGCCTCGAAGAACGATGAGTAGACACTTCTGAAGGTTAACCTGGCAACGTTGCGCTGGTTAACCAGCATGCTGCTTTACCAATTCCTCCAACCGATCCTGAAAGTCGGAAAAGTAATTGATGGCTTGAAGTATCTTGCCCTCGCTTGACCCAAACCCACTCCTCGTAAAGGCCAACCTCCATGAACTCTCATCTTTTATAAGATCAGTGTAGTTTCGGCTCTCCCAGCTCCTGCTCGGCAGGCTGTTTGCAAAACATGCCCCAATTTCTCCGCTCCAGGACGAAGCGTCCGTCGCGGCAAGTTGGTGCAAAAGGCCAGGTGAAACGGTTATGTTGTTGACGCCCGCCAGGTGCATTACTTCCTCGATGGATGTGAGCGATGCTGCCAATACACGAGTGCTGTGAGACTGGCTGAGGTAATATGACTGCACTTGGCGACAAAGGTCAAAGGCCTTGTTGTGGTCCACGTAGCTGCAAAGGGCGGCATGAATTAGGAACTGTTATTTAGCAAAGTGGAGACTTAGATAGATGACTTGCCCATTCTCAAAGTGAACCTTGAGCTCATTAACATACGGTGCGACGTACGTGCACTTCGCATCCGCAGCCAGGACAGCCTGTTCCATGCAAAATATGGTCGTTGCCAGCGTGGCGATGCCCTTGGCCTTGACGATTCGGCAAGCTTGCAGTCCTTCCCACGTAGCGGGTATCTTGATGCAGACTCTGTGAGACTCAAAGTCGGGCGCCAGCGTCTTGAAGATGGCAATGATTCCTTCGTAGTGTTAGTGTCTTGTCCATTCTGCTAGCAGACACGTTGGTCACCTACTCTCTGCGTTTTTCACCGTCGCTGCTGTCGAATAACACAGCTTCGGATTGGTCTGAACATGGACGAATCCGGTAATGTTTGGGACACAGAGGAGCTGTAGCTTGACCATCTGGAAAATATCACTTAGCTAGGGAACTGAGGTATTGGCGTCAGCACGAGGTGACGGACGAGTATTTCCACCGTGAACTCTTCAAAGGACAGGCCATCTTGCAGTGGCTTTAGATTTCTTCGGGCGTCGCTAATTGTTGTTTCAATTAGCTCGGCATGGTGCAGCAATGCGCCGTCAGCCCCGACTCTCGAAAGCTCAGAGAATGCGATTGCCTGAGGGTTTCAATGTCAGCGCACATACAAGTCATGGCTCGATCAATGGCATTATCGACTACCTGATTTGACGTGCTGTCGTGAAACGGACCGAGCTCCTCAGACACTGAGGTGAATGGGTCAGCAGCCAGCCACATGCAGAGCAAGAGTAGCAGGAGGAGCAGATTCATAGTACCTTGAGCATCGAGAGTGTCGCAGGCAACTTGGCTCTGCTCTCGTAGGGCATGCAACAGCGACGGCATGGTTTGAGCGCAAAAGGTCAACAATAGCTGCAGCGTAATGAGCAATCACGGCTGCGTCATGCAAGATGCTACCGGCTTGGATCGTGAAAACGAGAAGCTGTTGGTCTCGCGGACGGCACGACGTTGTAACCGAACAGCCGGAAGCGTACCCTACTACGAGTACGGAGTGCTTGTCCGCGACAGGGTGAGAGTCGCCCGGAACCAACCCAGTTGAGAGCAACAGAGGCGCTGCCCCACCCCAGCGACTACGTTTAGGCATCAACATTCCGGAGAGCCCAAGCACTGCTTATTAGCGGTGATTATCAACCGCCTGTTTGAAATTCAGCGGTGGGCGATTTCGTGGCATCTAGAGGTAAGTTGGGAGCCATCTGTTTAATGACTGCAAGTCAGCTAGCTGGTCTACGGTACGGAGCCTGTCCTCTGCCACTCGGTGGAGGCGGGATATCTTCAGCGCCAGGGGGGGTTAGTTCCAGGCCCCCGTGCCGAGTGGGGGTTCCTCCACCGACAAGTTGAGAAGACAGATGCTGCTGCCTGTTGATCCTGGGCTTGAATAATGGACGGCAACAGGGGGCCCGGCCCAGCTCACGACGAATGCTCACACTTCAGATAATTATATACCTATAATGCTTACAAGGTTATTACGACTTTTTGTGCGTTCTCGAACTGGGGGCGTAGACGCTAAAGTTCGGGGGCGCGTCGCGGGCGTGGGGGACAGGCCAGGAGAACAGGGTCTGGTGTATATAGCAAAACAGTCGTATAATAACTCGGGCCTCAGTTAGGCCATAGATAAAAGGAATCAACTTCCTCGCTCAATTCGCTACGAATCAAGTCTACATATCAATTGCAACACATCCTACGGCGTTGCTTGGCACAGCATCACCACAACCACGGCGTGCAAGAGAAGCAGCCAACATGTCTTGTAAGAACGAAGCAATCTACAACCCGTCAAGGAAATACCACCAGCTAACACGTCCCGTCAGCAAAGCACTTCTCCAACGACCCCTCCGCGCTCGTCGCCGCCGCCCTGCGCGCAGCCACCTACACCAACCCATCCCTCGCCCTCTCCGCCGCCCACAAGACGGTCCTGCTGCGCGCCGCCGCCGCCCAGCCCTCGGTCGCGCTGCTCTCCGGCGGCGGCTCCGGCCACGAGCCGGCCTTTGCGGGCTTC
>PKSG01000299.1:0-31379 GCA_002916505.1 Tolypocladium paradoxum
AGGTTCCCGCCGAGGTGCTTGATGAGGCTCCTGTTCCCGCCGAGGAGCCTGCTGAGCTTCCTGTTGAGGGGCTTGCTGAGGAGCCGACGTCGCCTGGCCTCGACACTAAGGCCGAGGAAGCGGCGGCGACCATTGAGTCACCTGTGCCGGAGCCCGACCTTCAGCGTCGTGCACAATTGCCAACCGCCACGCCTCTCAAGGAGTCGTCGGACCATCGTGGACTGCTGGCTGCTGCATCTATTAGTACGGCCGCAGTCTCAGGCATAGTCGTCAGCTCTCTCGCCACCAAGCGACATGACGAACCCTCGGAGGTGCCCACGGCTATAAAGTCGAACCGCACATCAAATCAGGTTAATGTCGCTTCAGAGACAGTTGAGAGCCAGACAGCAGTTCTGCCCGGAGAGTCGTCAGGGGCGGCGGTTGTGCCGTCAATGGAGCCGCCTCATGGCAGAGACCAAACTTTTTCCACCCCAGGACATGCAGACCCAACTCTTCACGATTCGGGTCCAGCGGACAGCGATCTCCCGGTCTGTAGGGCAGCCAGCACTGAGAAGGCGACGCCTCTGTCAACGCCGCCCTCCGCTGAACAGACGGAACAGGAGCCCAGCGTTGTCCAAACTACTCTGGCACTTCCGATGGGCATTTCCGAGATCGACCCACGAGCCGCAACTCCGGGAATAGTGGTTCCTGATACGGAAATGGTCAACCTGCACCGCGCTCGGACGCTGCGTCGGAAGCAGAAACTGGCAGTTCGAAATGCTGAAGACACAGTGGCCGCTGCCGTGGTTATCTATGCCACAGTAGAAGCACTGAGTCCTCCAGAAAGCCCAAGTCTCGGCGCATTGCATGGCGATGGCAAGGGCGTACCCAGCCTGGGCCATGATATGATCTTGGGCGCGAATTCTGCACAATCACCTGACGAATTCACTCGGCGGAGGAGTCTGAAGGGCCAGGAGGACGACCTGCGCGAATCTGTTACTGACTTATTCACAGATGGCAGATCAAGAGAGCTTGGCTCATCGAGCGGTGACAAGGACAGGGAGGGACATCGCAGACACCGACACTCCCACCACTCGTCGACTCATTCCAGTCGGACTCGCGTTGAAGAAGAAGGCAAGGAGAGCCGACGGCGTTCGTCGCGGAGCTCTCACTCGTCTCACCGCCACCGGGCGGACAGTGCAGGTTCTCGCGCCAACAGCAAGACACCTCCCAGGACGCCCAAACGGCACGACAGTGGGTATTCTGGAGACAGCTCTGGAAGTTCCGGCAAGAGACGCAGGACCCCCGAAGAGCAGGCTGAACACGAAAGGAGAAAGGCCGAGCGACAGCTCAAGGAGAAGGAACCTGAGCGTCGCGAGTCCTCCACCAGGGATCGCAAGAGCAAGGAGCCGGAGGCTCAGGCTGAGCGCAGCCACCGCTCATCCCGTCGTCAAAGCCACTCTAGTCACTCGCGGTCTGAGCAGCCAAAACCGTCGGCTTCGATGGACAGGGAGCCAATCATTCTGGTGCAGCCTGAGAAGCGATTCTTTGATGTCAAGAACTCTGAGGGCATTGTGGGACCCAGTCCTCCTACACCTCCTGTTGTCAGAGAAGCCGCGATCCCACCGCCTGTGTCCGCCAAAGAAGCCTCTCGCCCAGATGACCCCAAGCGCTCGAGCACCACGCGCTCCAAGCACAGCTCCAGCCGCCAGTCGACGGATCAATCGCGCCCCAAGTCGTCCAAGTCCCCAGACGATACTGTGCCTAACGAACCCAAGTCCTCAGACAAGGCCCGCTCTCCGCCAGAGGATGCAGCACGCCGCGCGAGACACAGCGAACGCAGGAAGGCCAAGGAGGAGGAGAAGAAGCCAGGAGGTCTCCGTGGCCTTGTCAAGAGATTGTTCACGTCATCGTGAGAAGGGGGGTGATGTATTTTGTTGGTGGGGGAGATGTGTTTCCTAGCGTTGTTGGACGACTCATGTATGATGTGATGTATGAGGCTATGACCCGTGACACACTCTGAGATTGTTTTTGCAGTGTCTCGGGTCACGAACGCCATGTCCGATTACGCACTAATGATGTTTGATATTTCAATTCGATGGCATATGATTTCTTACAACTGAACTGAATGTGGACCAACCATCTAGCAGGTTCTCGGGAAAGCTTACTTCGAGCACAGAGTACGGAGCCACATACTTTACACGGAGGTTGACGGATGATGTTGGTCACGTGGGTGTGCATGTGACCCGCGAGCTTAAAGCCGGAGCCGGAGCACGGCTGGGGTTGATGCGGCGCAGCCCTAATTTCAAGCCCAATTTGGACATCCCACCGAATTTCGCGCCGAACGTCGCAGGACTCCGTCACCAAATTCGGAACTTTTTCCCCCGTCACCTCCACCACCACCACACCACAAACCACCACACCCAAGGCGCAGGATTCGACTTCTTTGCGTTCTTCCACAACCTCTCACTCAATAACAAAACCAACAATGGCTCCTCAGACAGTATGTGCATGACACCGCTTTGCTATCGGCGCCGCCCGGAGCTGCCCCGCGCGCAAGCAGCAGGGGAGCGCGGCGCCTGGAAATGTGCAGTAGGCTAAGTCGTCATGTAGCAGCAGAAGAAGTCGGCCAAGGCCCAGAAGCAGACCAAGAAGGTGCGTCCGCAGCATGCAGCCTGGCAAGAGACGTTTGGTTGGGAGAGGAATTGGCTGCTAACGCGCGTGTGCGCAGTTCATCATCAACGCTCAGCAGCCCGCCAGCGACAAGATCTTCGACGTCTCCGCCTTCGAGAAGTTCCTCCAGGACCGCATCAAGGTCGAGGGCCGCACCAACAACCTGGGCGACAATGTCGTGATCCAGCAGGCTGGTGAGGGCAAGATCGAGGTCATTGCCCACAACGACCTGTCCGGCCGCTACCTCAAGTACTTGTACGTGCCGCCCGTCGCCCGCACCGCACACGAGCTCCCTCGTTGCAAGTGCGGGCGGGATGCTTCGGCATTCGGGAAATTGCATGGAGACTAACATGGATTGCCCGCAGGACGAAGAAGTTCCTCAAGAAGCAGCAGCTCCGCGACTGGCTCCGCGTCGTCTCCACCTCGCGCGGCGTCTACGAGCTCAAGTTCTTCAACGTCGTCAACGACGAGGCCGACGAGGACGACGAGTAAACCGGCTTCGCTGCTAGGGTACTCCGTGTCAGGAGGAGAATGGATTTGGCGAATTGGGACCGGCGACTTTGACGACGGTAAAACGTTGCAGGAGGCGTGCCAATAGAACCAGCCATTTGAGTGGGAGATGAAAATCGTCCTTGATATTGTGAAATGCCTGTGCTGTGTGTGCACTTTTCCTGCCTGCCTGCCTGCCTGCCCAATGCGTCTATGTAATGCGGTGTCCGGATATTAAATGCCCCTGTAGTCTCTCTGTGGTGCTTTACCGTCTGCAGCAAGCCTCCCCTTTTGCAGCCAGATGTCAGTCCGCTGAATGTGTACCCCATGCTAAGGCCCGTCTGCTTCGAGGCATCAAGGCAACGTCCTCATGACGCCCTCAAAGGCCACGAGCGCCACCGCGTTGGCGGGAAACGCCCTGAGGAAGCACGGCAGAAAGCCCCTCCAGTACCCCCTCCAGCCGCTCTCCCTGTACACGGCGACGGCCGCGTCCCTCCAGCGCGGGAACCTCCTCGTGCCGTCGCCCAGGCCGCCGCCCAGCGGGTCCGCCATGATGCGCTGCTTGACCAGGTCGCTCGGGTAGCTCGTCAGCCAAAAGACCTGGGCGCTCAGGCCGCCGGCCCAGAAGTTGATGGCGGGCGCGCCGAGGTGGGTGTGGCGGCGCAGGGCGCGCGACAGCACGTCGTAGCTGCTCCACCAGAAGAAGAAGAAGGCGCGGAAGAGCAGCGTGGCGCCGAGGCCGTGGTAGACGCCGCGCAGGCCGTGGTGGGCGTAGATGCGCGCGAGGCAGTCGAGGGGGCCCGAGTAGAGGCGCTGCGACTTGAGGGCGGCGTACTGGATCTGCAGGCGCGCCTTGACGTGCTCGACGGGGGCGGCGATGAAGCTGACGGTTGCGCCGGCGAGGACGCCGGCGAGGCCGTGGCCGAGGGGCGGGAGGTGCGTTGGCGATGCGGCGGCGGCGGGCGACGCAGTCGACGGCGACGACGGCGTTGACGAGGACAAGGGAAACCGCCCGTCGCCCGCGCCCGGCGCCCACGACGACGCGCCGAAGACGTGCTGCGCCATGAGCCGCCGATACACCGTCAGCGAGCCCAGCATGACCGAGTCCATGAACATCCAGCCCACGAGCGGCGGCGTCGCGCCCTTGTACAGCCCGCGCAGCCCCTCGTGCCGCACCGTCTGCGCGACGCACTGCAGCGGGCCGCTGAAGCGGCTCGCGCCCGTCGTCTGCAGGCGCACCTTGACCGTGTCGAAGGGGTGCCCGACTGGGCGTGCCGAGTCAGCGGGCATCGCGGGGACGGGGGGGGGAGGTGCGCATTACCCGTCAGCTTGGCGATGCCGCTGAAGACGCCGGCCACGAAGCCCTTGTAGTCGCGCTTCGGCTCCCTCTTCGTCTGCCGCTGTGCATCTGCTGGCGCCATGGCGAGGGACGGGGCAGCAGCAGCAGCAGCAGGGCGCCCTGTGTCAACGCTCAGCGAAGCCGGCGCCATGGCGAACTCGTCCAGCCCCCACCGGGCCGTAGCGCCTCTCGGCTTCGGAGAACAATCTCCCGAGACGAATAATCCCCCGTCTCCCTCTCACCGGTCCATCGGTTTGCGCCTTGGCCCTGTTGTCCTGGTGAGCGCGATTGGGTTGGGATGAGACGGCTGGCCAGGATGAGCTGAGTCGAGGTGGTGGTGATGCAACGCCATGGCGGCTGGGTCCGCCGCCATAGAGAACACATCTCCGAGGTTCGGCCGTGGTGGAGTCATGACCGACCAGCAGTAGTAGTAGCAACTCCCCCAGTGTCAGAAGGATCCCGAAACGAACTTACCGGCCTGCTAGTAACCTGCCGCGCCAACTTCCGCCTCTTCGTGGACATGCATATCAATTGACATGTCGATTTCAAATCATGTCACATAAATTTCACTCGAGAATTCGTTGGCTCACTTCTAGCAAAGAGATTATGGCCTTGCATCACAGTCTGGGACAACCTACTACAGTAGGGGAAACCCAAACCAAGGCACATAGACCCATCTTGTGTCCCCAGTTTCCGATGCAGCACTAGCTTCTAGTGCATCTCACCGCTCCCACTTTGTCGTTAATACCGAGTGTGTAGAAATCGGAGACATCTTCCTCCAGGCCTCCGTAGACGAGGTCTTCGCATTGCGGTCGCTGGACAGGTCATTAGTTTCGGGAAGACAGGTGCCACCTCGAAAACTTACTAAAAAAGATCACAGGTGACTGCCACACGGAATTTGATTGAAGACGCTTGATGATAGCTAGTTCCCAGTAGTGTCAGCGTCTGTTTAACGGGTGGCAAAGGGACACATCTGGATGCAGTGCTGACATCATAATGTAGACCACCATATTTCACGTGTTGGTAGAGTGTCACCTAGTGGTATACATACCATGTTAACTGGAGTCCATGAACTATTATAGTTGTCGAGAAGGGGACTGCATATTTACTCACCAAAGCTGCGAGGGTATCCACCTCTCTTGCGACTGGTGCCCCCGCAGAGACACATGTCGCCAAGGTAGCTGTAAGCAGAGTCCCAATGAGATACATGATGACAGCAGGGTGTGTCCTAAAGTTGATTTTTTTTAAAGGAATTACCGATGATGATGAAAGAACAAATGAATCAAGAAAGGAAATATGAAGGTATTTGTAGCTGCCCTTGTCTCATCCCCCCCTCTCCCTCCTTACCTCGAGATCACTTACTCGTGCATACCTCAAGTCCCCCCTACGAACTAGGATAGTAATGGCTTACGCCACCCTTTGCAGAACAGCTGGGTTGTCATCTGCACATGATGCCACCATTTGTTCTATTGGGTTATATTAACTGCTTGAAATATTGCTGCCGAAAGTAGATGAATGGCGGAGAATCTAGCTAGCCACATTCTGCACGGTCGTGGCCCGGAGTAACTGAGCCATTTTGAGCTGATTAGCTGTGATCCCGATTGCGTAGCCCACGAGACACACCATCTGTTCTATTGGAACATTGCGAGCTGTGCTACTCGGGGCCCCCTCTCCATGAAATGCAACAGTCGCCATCAGTGCTGGAGCCTTGGGCATCGACGCCGCGAGGTCAGTCTGACGGCGGGAGCTGCATATTGCGCTCGCACAGCCACGTCTTCACTGGTCACAGGCCATGCATAACAACACGTAACTCGAGGCCAATAGCCTATGGTGCTCCTCGTAGACCGCTCATCGACTTGGTATGGGTCTCGTCACGCGCCACACACCCTCCTGAATCACTTCACACGACACATCACATCAACTGCACAGCATATGTACTTCGCGCAAGCAAGTCAACTCTCTTTTCTCTTCTCTCCCTAAATGTAAATACCAAGGAGCCGCCGCCGACATGGCCTCCCCCGCTGTAGCCAGTACTGCATTCAAGCCAATGCCAACAGGACTGACGCTCTGCTCTAGAAACGAGAAAGCCATGTGTCATTTCGTCGTCAAGAATGAGATTGTAATAAGATGCACGAGTACAAGCTCGTGCCGTCCCCTATGTGCTTGCTATGTGCATTAATTTGTACCAGTGAGTTGCTTGCCGGCCATCCCATCCGTGCTGTAACCTATACGGCTGTTTTTTCTGTTTTTGCAAAGACGACCAATGTTCAAAACCGCCGACACCACGTCAAAAGGTGTCGGTGTCTTCGCTGGCGACGGTGCCAAATGTATCTTGCAACACCAAGTCAGCTTTGCCCTCGCCATTGACTCTCCTGACGTCTGACATACCTCTCTTGCGTCGCCTCTCTTCCCTAGCCGCATCCTCCTCGGGGCTCTTGGGCGTCATGGCCCGCGGCCCGGTAGGCCTCCTGGTGGGCACGCCAAGCGCTACGCTTAGGTTGCGGTTCTCCAGCTTCGGGCTGCTACCCGAGTAGTGGCTGAGATGCGTCCCAGTCAAGGTCCCGTATCCGCTCTCGGAGCTCTGATGCGGCGGGGAGCTCGTCTCCTTGACCTTCGACAGCCGCCCTGACTTGGGCGGAGTCTGCGCCACAGGACTCTCAATCGGCTCCTTGGGCGGGCGCGGCGGTCCCGGCGATGAGTGCCAGTAGTCTCCCTCCGGAGCCGCGGCAGACGAAGTGGCGCTGAACCTGTTGGTGGTGGCCGGCAGACGGTTGAGGCTTGTCGCGGACCCTGCCCAGTCCGTCGACCTTGGCGTCATCGGGTTGTTGTATTCCTGGGCCGACGTCTCCAAGGCCGTTCGGAATCGCTCAGTTTGTCCGGGCCGCGGCTGCGGGTGCTGAAGGTTCAGCGAGTTCCGGTGCGCCTTGTACTTGGGGTCCTCTGGAGTCATGAACGCTGTCGGTGGAGGACCTTGGTCTCGCGCCTGGGTTTGGGTTTGGGGTGCCAGGTTCTGGTCAGAGAACCCCGTATGCAGCTTGTCCTCCCCATAAGGATCATGCCGATAGTTGTCCTCGTACGAAGCCAGGCTGGACCCAGAACGCGACGGTGGTTGGAAGTCGTCGTACTTGGGGCCTCCCTTCTTGGAGGTGGCGCTGCCGCGGAGCACCCGCCCGACGCTTGATGCCGTCGTCTCCGACCAGCGCGAGATCTTGGGGAGCCACCCAGACGAGCTGCTCGACTTGTGCTTCTTGCCCCTCTCGGTTCGAGGCGTGTTCTCGGCGCTCAGCGGCTGCGGCTCAGCCGGATCAGCCAGCTGAGGGGGCGTTTCGAGCGGGACTGATCCTCCGCGTTGGATGTCATCTGCCTGGCCAGGCGACAGTAGGTTCGTCTTGGCCCGGTCAGCCGATGGGCTCGCATGGTCGTATTCATATTCTTCGTCATTCTCCTCGACAGTGCTGATTCGGTGGTCTGAAAACCTGCGTTCGCTCGTGAATGCAGGGCCTAGTCCTCGAGCCTGCGTCGTCGACAGATGTCCCGACTGGCTAGCATGACTGGCAGTCGAGTTGCCCTCAGGCTCGTAGCCCTTGTCTTGCTCATACTGGTCTTCAGGCTGCAGATTGTCATATGATTGACCGGGTCCACCGGTAGACACCGGCGGCGCTGCCGTCTGAGTCTTGAGGACGTCGACTTCGCCGAGGAGCTGCATCAGCATGTCTTCGATGCGGCTCAGATCATTCGTCCCCTTGGCGCTGAGGCCCTGCAGTGCTCGTTTCCACAGATTCTTCTTCTTGGCCGCGTTGTCATCGATGGTGCCGGCCTGAGAACCACTCTGAAGGGAACGGGAGGCTGTGCCAGGATAGGGCCTGGGTCCATTGATGGCCTTTTGGAGCTTCTCCGTGTTCTCAACGCTGGCGAAGATGACATCGTCGCCAGTATCTTGCACCAGCTCCTTCATCTCGCGGAACGAGTTTCGCATCTCCAGAGCCGCATTCATGAGCAGTGCGACAATCTCCGTGTCGCGAGCGCTTCTCTGTGCGTCGCGCACCATCAACTATAAACTGTTAGCAAAAGCCACATTGGCCGGACTCGCTTTAACTCACGTGTTGCATCAATGCCACAATATCCTTGTTTTCGATACGTTCAATGCCAGCACCCGTAGAAGCATCGTAGAATGGAGACGTCATTCCCTGCGACATGCCGCTTAGGTGGCGACCATGACTCTGGGAAACATAAAACGGATCATCGCCTCCAGCCAGGGCCACGCCGCTGAAATCGACAGCCTTGCCCTTGGGATCGATGTCGGGTGTCCGGTTGGGCCCATTAGACATGTAGCCCTCGTCGTATTTTTGGCCAAATCCAGGGCTGCCTGTGTGGAACGGACCGTCGAGCCCGCGAGTGCCCAGTAAGTTCTCGTTCAAAGCAGGATTGACGATCGGGCTGGCATCCTCGTAGGGATTGGTGACGAGGGTGTCTCGCTTGCGCTCATCAGACGTCCGATGCCACTCGTCCTGGTCCTGGCTAGGCTCGCGGCTGTGTGTTGGAGCCATGCCAGCGGCCGCTCCCAAGGCGGCCGCTCCAATAACCTCGGCGATGCCCAGGCCTCCGTCTTTGTCGCGGATTTCGTGCCCGTAGCCGCTGATGTCTCGCTGCGTCGGCGTCGCCCGGCCGGACCACTGTGCATCATCATCGCGATGCCCATCCAGTCGCTCCTCGACAACCGAGGGGTTGGTTTGCAGGTCATCATCGACGTAACCAATCTCCGGCATGGGGTTGCTCAAGTCGGGGAGGCCGCTGGCACCCATCTTGGGGCTCTCTTCGAAATCAAGCCTGTCGACGCTATGGGCGGGCGTGTTGCGAGGTTCCCAGCCCTGCATCGTCCGTTCCTTGAACGACTTGTTTCGGAAGACTCCAGCAGGCTGAGAGGCTTCGTCTCCGCCCTCCTCGACAGTCGCCTGCTTCCTCTCCTGAGCAGCCTTCAGGGCCGCAGCAGCAGCCCCCACGGCTCCAGCGGTGATGGCTGCTTCGGACGCGGTTGGGGAGTGCCTGTACTTGGAACGAGGCACTTTTCGGCCATACTCGTCGATGTCGTATTCCGAAAAGTCTTGGGACTGTGCCTGAGATCTGGAGCCAGGAGTCGCGTGCCTCTCTTCCTCGAGCTCCCGACGACTGTCGATGGACATCTTCTCGGGGCTGACGCCTCGGCTGCTATGGCCCTTGGACTGGTCATCATACGAGACGGTCGAATCCCGCGCACCAACGTAGTCACACCCGGATGCGGCAGTCAGAACAGACTGGTCGAGCATCGAGCCGTCCACCAGAGATGCAACGGCCGACTCAACGGCGGTGGGCGGATGGACAAAATCGGGATTGGCGCCGAGTCCTCGCACGGCCTGTCCCGCCACCGTATGCTCAAACTGATCATCGGCATCATCGCCGTCCACCGAGACCTGATCAAAGTCTCTGCTCCGCATGTTGCTAGGGGTCGAATCTTGCGAGCGCACAGACCGCACATGTCGTCCATGCTCGGGGGACTTTCCGGGCGATGAGAAGGCATTGGGAGAATGCGCGTCTCTGGGGTTTTGGGGCAGCGGAGCTTCGCTCCCTCCCTCGGTATATCCAGAGACGCTCGGGATGGGGCTGAGCCCCCGTGCGCCCGCCTGGTACGGTACATACTTTAGCGGAGGAGGGACATCTTGATGGCTGAAGTAACGATCCTCAAAGTCATCTTCCGGCGGGTAATCCGGTGCATCAGGCACCTCTCGACTACCCTCATAGTCGTCGTAGTTGGTCATGGGAACCTTGCGGCCGAATTCGTCTGTTTCGTACTCCTCGGCATACTCCTTCTTGCCACGGGGAAGTGCTGTCAGGTCACCGTGGGAGACATTGGCGTGCTTCGTGCCCAGCGTCTGTTGGAGGTTCGCCGGCGTTCTTGCCCTAGTGGGAGTCGAAGAGGGGAAATCCATCCCTCGAGATGCGTCATGGCCGGACACGAGCTCTTCGGTAGCTGAATGAGGTCGGTCGGTGTCTGCAGATAGAATTGACGTTCGCGTCATCTCGGACGGGTTGATGTCGCTCATCAGTGGCATTGGCGGCGCCGGAGCAAGATGATGATCATCCTCGTCGTATTCTTCCGAGTAGTGTTCTGCTCCAAGGCTGCGACTTCTTGCGGAGTCTGTCCTCCTGCGGCGCCTGTCGCGCTGCGTCCTCTCGGGAGACTCAGGCTTGTCGTCCATGGCAGCGGAAATGCCCTTGGCCAATGCTGCACCCGCAGCACCGGCGGCCGCAACCTTGAGCAAGTTGTTGCTGCGCTTGGGGGTGGTGACGTCGCCATCGTCAGCATGATACTCGGCGTCAATCGACTCGCGACTGGCGCTATGGAGGGAAGAATCATCATATTCGTGTCGCGCCTCGCGGTTTCGCCTCTCCTTTTGTCGAGAGCCATCTCGTGAATGCTCGCCCCGCTGGCCAGAAGACCGCCTGTGGTCTGTGGAGACGTCATCCCTCGAGGCCGATGTAGCCGTCGACGTGAGAGACCCACGCCGGGCTTCACGCTTGCTCTGCTCGCGCTTGAGAGCACTCAATTCGGGCAAGATTAGCCGGCGAATGGCGTCCTCGACGGTTTCTAGAAGCTTTGGGTTGTTGATGGAGGACCTGGAGGCACCCGATCGCATGGAACGCGCGTCCAGCGAGCGGTGGCTCGGAGAGAGATTAGACGACAAGACACTGGAATCTGCGGCCGACACGGTGGATTCCTGGTGACCGCGACTGGACCGATGACGCGACGAGCGTATCTCTTCTGCCGTGTGTTCGCTCACACTGCCCGTCCTACTTTTAGAGCGTCGCTTCCGGTCCGACTTGTCTTTTGACTTGTCCGAAATCTTGACGCGCTCCTTGCCCCGAGTCTTGTTGCTGCTGATCTCGCCCATGGCGGCACCGGCGAGCGCTCCCGTGACAGCCGCGGCGGTGAGGCCCTCTCCTCCTGCCCGAGACGTACTGGCAGAGCGCTTCAATTCGCCGGCTGGCCCCGAGCCATCCAAGAAGCTGTCTGTCGGGATGGCGGAGATCTCTGAAGGGTTGCCCGGCTGATATGGCTCCCCCGTGGGAATTAAAGGGCTTGCGGGTCGCCGACGTCGACGATTCCGGTCGATCTCTATATCAATCGGATTTCTCGAGACGTTGGACTCTTCCGTGGCGGACGCGTACGAGGTCATGCTTTGACTGTCGTCGCCCTCGGCCAGGTCGATCTCGCGAGCCGCGATTGCCTCGTCGAGCGGTATACGGCGAGTCAGAGAGACCTTGCGGGAGCCCTTGGTCTCCGTCACCTGTATGTGGTCGCCTTTGCTCTTCTTGGAAGGGGTCAGGCGGACACGCACGCTGGGCTTGCGATCGGTCGACCCCGAGGCCCCCTTGCCGCCCTCGAAGTACTCTATCAACAAAGACGTCTGCGAGCGATTGGCCTTGTGGCCGCGCGTGCGGATCGTGACGGGGGTGCCGTCCTCGGGGAGGGAGTACGAGGATTTCTCGTCGCCGGGCTTGGACACATCGGTCGTCAGCTCGGTCGGGGTGGCGGTCTCGGTCTCGGTCGGAGCAGGGAGCGGCGGTGCCTTTTTGGACTCCGCGCCCATGGTGATTCTGCGAAGCGGGTCGACAATGGCGACGGTGCCAATGTCCCAGGGCGCTGGACGCCGTGTCTGATGTTGGGCGTTGAAGGAGCAGAAGGCTCAGCAAGGACCGTCTGCGAGAGAATCTAGGAGGTCAGGGTTTTCCGACGGGTCGACGTCAAGACATCCGGGATCGAGCGGTGGCGGACAGAAGAAAAATCTAGGACCAGGGGGCGTCAGCGAGAGACAAAACACGAATCAATGTTGCCAGTCCCCAGTCCCCCGGATTGCGGCGACAAGACGACTCACCAGATGACAGGGCAAGCGTGCGGCGACGCTCGGGCAGCAGGCTGGACTGGTCGGACCCAAGGTTTTGGCGGATGGCTGGTTGGATGCCGAAGGTCGAGCGGTGCAGGAGAGGTGCAGCGCGGTGGCGGCAACCGAGCAACGATGGATGGCAACACAGGCCAAGCCAGGGAGGTCAGTCGTCGCAGCCCGGCCAGGATGGGATTGGAGCGGGCTGGATGGGCGCCCGCAGGAGGTCCGCAGGCGTGAGCGACGCTGGCTGTACGGAGTATGTGCGCTGTATGTACAATCGTACGTACGCACGTCCGAGGTCGAACGTCTGCGAGCGAGGGGGGAGGGCGAGCTGGTGAAGATGGGAGGGCGAATGCCAACAGCAGCAGAAGAGGGGCGGTGGACGCACCGCACGGGCAGCAGCACCAGCGGCAGGGGATGTGTTGCTGGCCCCGGACGCTGGAAGCTCGGATGAGGTGCGTGCGTGAGGCTGTGTTGTTGTCCTCCAGCCTCTTGCCTGGAGGCTGGGGGTGGGCGGATGATTGATGAGTTGGCGTTACGGACGGGCTGGCCCAATGGAAGCGGGGAGAGCCGGGGGGGCTGGCTTAGGCTGTCGGGCTTCACGGGTGAGCTAGCGATGGCCCATGGGCGGTGGAGGCGCTTCCGCTGCTTGGTCTGACGGAGGCAGCGAGCGAGAGCCTCTCGCAGGCGTCGATGACGACGGGTGTAACGGCGAGACGGCCGGTCGAAAGGCGAATGGAAGGGCGTACTTCGTACTTGCAACCGTACGTAAGCCGAGGGACGATATTGGGCGCTGCTATTGCCCAGGAAGCGCAGATGCTGCCGTGCACAGGTAAGGTTGCTAGCTACGAGTAGGTACCTTATGGTGTACCAAGGACCTATGCAAGTAAGGTATTAAGGCATCTGTGGTGCAATGGAGGCGCATGCAATTGAAGGCGACGAGGAACGAATAGATGGATGAACATGGCATTGGATCTCGTCGCTGCCAACGCTCTTGAGCCCCGATTCCCTTGCAGCAATGTATTCCTTCCTTTCGCCGTTTTTTGGCCGCTTTATTCCGCAGGATGATCGGCAGCTCAGCCATGTTGTCGTTGATGGCCGCCGTCACCGCAGCCAGCCGAGTCCCATCATCACCTCAGCCCGGGCCCCAAAGCGGCTCGAGCGGTCCAACCCACCTGTCCCTCCACAGGGTCCCCGGCCGTCTCTCGCTGCCGCGGAAACCATCACCAGCGTCCAGGCGTTGAGTTGTTGAATGGATACGAAGTACGAAGTTACGAACGACCGGACAAACGACAAACGACGGCGGGAGCCGTCGTCGTCGTCGTCGTCGTCCGCTGGCAGAGAAACGGCACCGACAATCATCTCCAGGGCCACGCCCCCGCCTCGGCAATCTCTCCATCATCCGACGTCAACTCCATTCCCGGCCACCCTCTCCCCATTTGCTAGGGCTGAAACTCTAGAGGGCTGCTGCGACGTCCTGATACGGATGCTCCTCCTCCATGCCGCCCGCACGTTTGGCCGCCGACTGGAATTCCGTCTGCCCCTGAAGCCACCCGCTCACTCCCGCTCGATGAAATGACGTCACCAACCTCGTTCATAACAACAGCACACGCTGCTACCCTAGACGCGGCACTGGGCCAGCAAACGCCGCCACCATCACCGGGACATGCCCACATACTCGTACGCTGCGAAATTGCCATTCTTCATGTATCGGTTGGTTTTCCGTTTTCATCGTAGTGACACGAGAATTGATTGCCGAGACGAACTGGGAACCATTGTTGTCCAGATCTTGGCCTGGGTCCGCCTATTCGTCCAGGCATTCTGCGCAAACCCGGTGCACTCACGGTCAGCTGCATATAGTTCTCGACCCGGGCAAGACATGCCTCACGAAAGCCATGAAACGATGCCGTGTGCACCTCTTCCAATGCTTACGTGGCACAATGGTCCCCAGTACATCCCAGGATTCCGGGTCGTCTTCAGCCACAAGTCTCATTTCGCTGCCGGCTGACGTTGCCTTGGCGTTGAACAACGCCCAAGAAACACCATGGTTGTACAAGCAGCCGACCGAGTCTTCGTGTCATGGCCTCAACGTTGCGACTGTGTCAGACAGTACGAAGCAGCAAGCCGCCGATGCGTTTTCGGGCCAATAGCTCTCAAGACAGGCAAGACATTGAGACTCAGTGTGCAACAATCAAGGTAGAGTATTAATATTCGCCAGTAACCTATCGTCACATGCTCTGTGCCCAAACACAGCCAACGCCCTTGTCTGGTATCGCCGTCATATCCCAAGGTATCTCGTAGTCATCAAAGAGCGTTCGTTCGGTTCGTCACATGGCCAACCCCAAAACTCCTCGAAATGCAGATCCGGAACGCCACTTGCCGTCCTCCAACAATCGCAGTAGTCATGACAACACTCTTCTCCTAGGTGTAAGATGCAAGAAGAGCAAGCGGCAGCTTCCTCACACGCTCCTCCGCGACAGAGGCGCCACACGTGCCGCCGGCGGCGGAGCCACATACCCCGGCGGCGGCCCCATCCCGGCCTCGAGGTCCAGCCGCTCCATGGCCGGCCCGCCGACCTCGTCGCGGCGGATGCCGTCTATCGGCGGCGGTTTCTTGGAGTCGTACGGCGGCGGCGCCTCGCCCAGCTCGTTGAGGCCCTCGAGCGAGCGCGCGCGGGTCGTGTTCCAGCGGCGCTCGGGGCGCGCCATGAGGAAGCCGCTCGGCATCAGGATGCGGTCCCCCGGCCACGAGGCGTCGCGGCGGGCGCGCCAGTGGCGGGTCCACACAAAGGCCGTGAACAAGCCGGCCGAGAAGACGGCGAGCAGCGGGATGATGACCCAGAACAGCGGCTGCGAGGACATGTCCTGGGTGCCGTTCTGGGTGGCTGCGGCCATGGCGGGTGACTGGGTGGCATGGAATTCAGTCATTGTCGAACTTGCTTATACATGCCCGAGGGCGGCGCTGTGATGAGAGCTCTCGCCGAGGTCGAGTGGCTGACAGCGGAATCGCACCCGTTTGTTCTCTGGCGAGACGGTTCACAGGGGTGTTGGAGCTGGCGATGGCGAGTCAAGACGATAATAAGCCGCCGAGAGCATCACCATCATCCTGACAAGACCGCCGCGATGGACACTCGCACAAGAGAGCCCCAAGGGCAAGCAAGGTCCAGGACATGATGGACGCAGGTAACACGGGCATGCTGCCATTTAGTACCTTTCCCGTGCCACCGAGGACGCACTTGTTCTCCCGCCACCACCGACCAGTGGCGGACGCCAGTCTCCCCTTCTGTGAATACATCACAAATCAATTGTGTGAGCGCCGTGACGGTGTGGGGTCACTGCAGCAGATCCAGCGTGTGCTCTCCAGTCTCCACCACACGATGGCCGCGCGTTATCGCTAGGACTCGGATGTTCGGCATTCGAATGGAGTCAGAGTCGCAATGCATCATGGGGAGAGCATCTACCGCTTCGCGTCTGCTCTGGGCCGTGGTCTGGACACGTGCTGCTCCGGAACGGCCAGAGCCGGGCAGCGGCGAGGAGGGGCGGATAAGTTACCGGCCTTTTGCTGTACCTTATTAATTCAATAATATGCCGGCAGCTGCTTCCGTGCATCCTGCGGTCCACTTAGCGCTTCCCGCTCGCTCTGCATATTCTACCGTTCAACACCACGTCCCCATTCACCAGAAACCGGTTCCCGCCTGCATCCCCGCGACAGCCCTTCGCCGCGCAGCTTGCCGCAACTAGCACCATGCCGCGCGCAATCCGAGGTTCGTCCCGCCCTGCCGCAGTGCGTGCGTGCGGCCGGCGACGCTTGCTAACACCGCGCCCTCGCCGTGCTGCCAGGCGTGCTCATCGAGTGCGACCCGTCCATCAAGTCCATCATCGTCAACATCGATAGCGATAACCACGAGTTCATCATCGAGGACCTGGACGAGGAGCGCGTTGTTGTCAAGGAGAACATGGTGCCTCTGCTCAAGCAGAAGCTCGAGGACGTACGTCTGCTGCTGTCCCTGCTGTCCACGCACGCGCCTCGAGGCCCTGCTCACGCTCTGCTTCTACAGCGCCTCAAGGAGAACCTCCCGCCCGTCGACGAATCCGGCTCCGAGTAGGCGGACCTACCTACGATGTCGTCTCGAGACATGCTCAGAATCCGAATGGCCACCGTCGCGACGGCTGCCGTGTATTCCATTTCCCGAGTTTGACTACTCGGCGCCTACAGCTTCTCAAACGTCGGCTTCTTCCTCTGCAGCGAGCTCATCAACGCCGACGGCACGTCCCCCGCCTGCAGCGCCACCGAATTCCACACCTTCGTGTACCGCAGGCTCTCCTGCGTCCCGTGGTCCCGCCCGTAGTTGAGCAGCTCCTTGGTCCCCTGCACCGCCACGGGGCTCTTCTCCGCCAGCGCCTTGCCCATGGCCAGCGCCGCCGCCAGCGCCCGCGCCTTGTCCTCGTGCACCTGGCTCACCAGCCCGACGGCCAGCGCCTCCTGCGCCGAGAAGTCGCGCGCCGACATGCACACGTCCTTGACCCACGACGCCGACCCGACGACCTTGGGGAGGCGCGCGAGCGTGCCAATGTCGGCGGCCAGGCCGATGTCGACTTCCTTGACGGCGAAGCGCGTGTTGGATGCGCAGATGCGGATGTCGGCGCAGCAGGCAATGTCCATGGCCAGGCCGAGGGATATGCCGTGGAGGACGCAGATGACAGCTGTAGTCGAATCTTAGCCCCAAGCGCTCCTCTAGCCGCTCCTCTCGGCCGTCTCCCCCGAGTCGTTGCTTCGTAGAGACTCCCAAGCCTCGGATCACTCACGCTTCTCGCACCTCTCCATCTCCGAGATGCAGTCCTGGAACTCCTCGATATGCGCCCTAAACTCCTTCGCCCTCCGCGCCGGGTCGCCGCTGTCGCCGCCCTGCCCCGACATGGGGCCCTCCTGGCCCGCGGCCTGGACGTCGAGCCCGGCCGTAAACGCCCTGTCGCCCGCGCCGCTCAGCACCACGGCGCGCACCTCGGCGTCGCCGCTCAGCTGCCGGAAGACGCGCCCGAACTCGAGCCACATGGCGCGCGCAAAGGCGTTGAGCTTGCGCGGCCGGTTGATCTCGACGTGCGCGACCCAGGGCGCCGCCGCCGTCACGAGGAAGTGCTCGTAGGCGTAGCCGCGCAGGGGAGCCGCCGAGGCCATGGTTTCCCGATTTAAACCGGCGCTGCGTGAGGTTTAGATGTTCGTACTTTGCAGACGAGAACGGATTGACGCTGCGGAGATGTGATGTTGATACTGTTTGAGTATTGAGATCAGTCGATATAGAGAATGAGGAACCGGCTCGAGGACGTCGGTTGGGTGGTGGTCGGCTCGGGGTGCTTGACTCGTCGCGCCCGCACATGCCGAGGTTCCGTAGCCCAACAACCTCATGTGGGGTGAGTAACCCGAACCTCGGGGCATCGTCATTGCTCGACGCAACATCCTGCTGCCGATGAGACTCACGTGCAGTGTGGTATTGGCCACGACTCTGGAAGATGACCGTGGACTGAGCATGAAATCGACAAGGCACAACTATATCCATCGAGACAAGAGTCAAGGCTGCGTCATTGAGCTGCTGACCGGAGCAAACGACTCCGGGCCCGCCTCGCAATCACATGGCACGATGGGGAATAAGAGCATTCTCATCATGCCTTTCGAGCGCAACAATGCATGTAAACATGGGCCAAAAGCCTAGACTAAATTATAAGTCGTTCCCCTCGGGGCGTGGCCTTCCCTGGCCAGCCACCAAGTGCTCCCGCGAAAAAAGGTCAATCCCGCGTCCGTCTCGTACAATGGCTCCCAATGTGGGTGCGTCCATCTTTCCCTTTCCCTGTCCCCACGTATGAACGAAAGGTTCCTTTCGCGCGGCCCCAAAACCCCCCCAGAACCGACAAATCTCCCTAAATCAGTTTTCCCGGTAGAGGAACTTACAGAAGCAGAACGCCAAACAAGGTGAAGCCGAGCGCCAGGCCGGAGACGATGAAAGGTGCCCTGTCCATGGGGCCGTGCGTCGAGACACCGGCGTTGTCCTTGCTGGCTGTGGGCGAGGCCTGGCCACCCGTGACTTGAGTCGTCGAGATGCCGCTGTCGCTGGCCGACTGAGAGCCGTCGCCGACCCATCCAGGGCCGCCACCAGCACCCTTACCCTTCTCCATGTACTTTTGAGCCTGCACAGGCATCTGGGGAACCAAGCTGGGGTTGACGTTCCACAAGGCATCCGAGGTAGGGCAATCGACAGGGTGCGACGTGGAAGCAGCACCGCCGCTGCCAGTGGGGGCGGGGTTGGCCTTGAGGGCCGACTTGAACAGGTCGTACTCGTCGGACTTATCGACCGAGTTGCCCTTGAGGGTGACGATACCAAATTTGTTGTCCTCAACTGAGTACTCGTACATCAGACCGCCAGAGTAGACGGAGCTCATCTGGTTGCTCATCAGGGCGGACAACTCATCGAACTTTCGGGGGCGGTTCTTTATGCAGCCCCACTCGGAGAGGCTAATAGACGGGTCAGCAAAGCTTGCTCAATCAAGTTCACGTTTTCCAATACGAGGGTAAGGGGCATACAAGATGGGAAGGCCGTAGTCGGTAAAGTTCTTAACCTTTTGGTCCCAACCAGAGGTCTTGAAGTCGCTGTTGCACCACGAGTAGTCGTTGAAGGCGAAAAAGTCGGATCGCACGTCGTCGGGGCCGCAGTTCATGTACATGGCCGTCTGCATGCGGTTCTCGGAGACATCGGCGGCCGAGTAGCCGACGGGGATCTTGCGGAGGCCCATCGAGTTGATGAAGTTCTTGATGTCGCGCGTGACGGCCTTGACGTAGGGGGCCGACTTGTCCGTGTCCTTTTCGTCGTTGATGACCTCGTTGCCCGAGAAGAAGGCGAGGGTGTTGTCATACTTGGCGAACATCTCGACGGTGGCGAAGACGCTCTGCAGGTACTTTGCGTTGTACGAGGGACCGGGGGTCTTGCGGTTGATCGAGTACTTGGGGTTGTTGACGTCGAGGACGAGGTAGATGCCGGCGTCGCTCAGGGCCTGCATGCACTGGTCGTGGTTCTTGGAGTTGTCGACGGCATAAACACGGATAGTGTTGACGCCGAGGTCCTGGAAGTTCTTGATATCGCGCAGGCAGACAGAGGTGTCAGCGAGGGGGTCCTTGTCGGCGGAGGCGCCGCCGGGCTGGTAGTCGATGCCGCGAAGGTAGAATCGCTCCTTGCCGGCCCAGAATGCTTTTGAAGGTTAGCAATGACATGGTTGCATCATGGATGGCTGGCAGACTCGCCATTGCCAGAGGCAGAAACCGCGGTCAGGCCGGCGCGCTTGCTGGGCGGCTGCGGGTCGGTCTTGGTTGGAGAGGCGGACACGGCGCCGAGGGCGGCGAGGCCGGAGATGAGCGCGAAGCCCTTCATGGTAGCTAGATGGAAGGCAAAAGTATAATGGCTGGTGTACAATAGAAAGCTCTTTGAGTAGCAGTGGACGCGCACGTCGCCGAGGCGTTATGAATGAATAGCGAGCTCAAGCTCCTAGAGAGTGACGGGGGCAGAAGAAGGAGAGCAAAAGCGGTTGAAGAAAAGGTCCAAAAACGAGGGAGTTGGATTGTGGGAAAGAAGCGGCCGTCCGGGGGTCGGAAGGAAGAAGCGGGAGGAGTTCTTGTACTCCTAGGAGGGGAGGAGAGGAGGAGAGGAGGAGAGGGCAGGGAGGTGGTCGGGTGTCGTTCGAAAACGCGACGGCCAGTGGGAGGCCAGGGCTTGGCGTTGTGGCCGAGGCGGAGCAATGCACACTGTGCAACACGAGCCTGCCACGGATCAACGTCGACAGCTTCAGGGCCCTTGGCATGAGCTACCTACCTACCTTGCCTGACTCGGCATCTATGGACTGCTCGCTGGCACTTCACGCAGCTGGTCTCGACCTGTCGGGTACCTGGAAGCGTGATGAGGCCACTGCCACCTCCTCGACTGTGGATGCAGACAGTCACAACAGAGGGGTGTGAACGCCAGAGCGAAGCAGCTACGCGCAGATTTGGGCGAATTATCGCATCTTCGGCCGTCAACTGCCGACCTGGGCCACACACAGAGACGGTGCGCACGTGTTGTTGGCGCTGCCCTGACCACAGCACGTCTGGCATTCTGAGGGCGCAGCCTGTGAGAGGTTGACAGGCTTGCCCCTGAACCCGGCCCCAAGCTTATCTGCGCACTGTAAAGTATAAGCCGTACAAGTACCTAAATCTCACGCCCCCCCTGGGCCCACTACCGAAACGTCGCATGCGCTCGTTCTTTTCCTTGGGCGGCCATTTGCACAGCCTCGCTCGTGTCTGGAGCCGTGGCTGGCTTGTCGACTTGCCGACTGTGTCCGGCCGTTGATTCCACAAACGCAGTGTTTGCAATGTTGCATGCTAGGTAGGTATAGGTACTCGTACTCGGGCAGGTACCTTGGGTACAGTGGAGTAGCGTGCGTACGCCCAGCCGCCGCCGACTGGAATGCCAACCCACCACACGCGCTTGCATTGACTGGAGCTCCCTGCAGCCCCTAAATTCCGATATGCACACAAAACCGGGGCCACAACGTCATGATGGGCTCCCTCGAGCGCTGCCGGCGTCAGACAGGCAGGGTCCTGTTTGTTTGTCCAACAAAGCCCTTGTCCAAGTCACGCTTTCTGCATGGCATGGAGCGAGGTGCAGCCCTGCTAAGCGTGGGCTTAGATCCACCCCGTGTAGCTGTTCGTCAGGGGGGATTCGCAACCGCCATTGGATATTTCTCTCGGCCTCACTCACCCCCTGCCCGTCGCGTGCCTGTGAAGCTCAGTGAAGCTTGAAGTGCCGAGGCCGCCGAAAAGGCCCGGAGGATGCTCGCTATGGTCGCATGTACCGCCATCATTGCCATTCCTGGGCGTGGGTGTTGTTTCGTCGTTGCCCCTGAAACAAGGCGACTCACGGCATATATTCTCGCGATGCTTCAGAACCCGGTGGCGCTCCTCCTGCAGGGCTTTCGATAAAGTGATCCATGACATCTATCTTACAAGACTCGGGGCAAACGGCAAGAAGGGAGAGGCTCCGCCAATGCATCTAGCCAAGAAACCACCGCCACAAAAAGTCGGCACTGCTGCTGCACAACCGCCCCCTACTCGTCGGGCACCTCGAATATCGCCTCAACGCTGCCCCAGCTCCCACGCGCCCGCTCCTCCCAGTACCCCTCCTTGCCCGTCTTTATCTTCCAGACCTCCTCGCCCTCGGGCGACTCCTCCGCCAGGACGAACCACCGCGGCCGGTGCGCCTCCCCGCGATCCTCCATGTTGCGCCGCCGCGCCCGCTGCGCCTCCTCTAGCCGGTGCTTCCACACCTCCGCCTCGTCCAGGCTGCCCTGCTCCGCCAGCCGCTGGTCCGGCCGCAGCCGGCTGTCCGTCGGCGCCAGCTTTCCCTTCTCCACGTCCGTCACCTCGTTGAGCGACGCCGCGAACAGCGTCATGCCGTACGTCTGCGCGCAGTTGTCCACCATCTTGCCCACCCGCCACACCTCCTCGCTCGCCGCCTTGCCCGGCCCCACCGTCCGGAGCCCGCCCGTCCACGTGCCGACCAGCCCGCTGCCCGTGTCGGAGCCGTCGGGCGCGAACGTGTCGACGTGGACGTCTTCGGCCCGGCCGCCAAACATGCCCTTGCTCCTGAACTCGACGCAGGCCTTGTGCCCGGTGCTGTCGTTGACCACGTGCATCGTGCCCACAGGCTCGACGTACTTTTCGCCCATGACGACGTTGCGCAGGAACATGGTCGCCACGTTCCACGAGTAAAACTCGTCGCTGCCGTCCGCCAGGCGCAGCACGATCCTGACCCGGCCCTCTGTCGTAATCTCCGCGCTCTTCCCCCAGAACTTCTGCCCGGGAGCGGGGGATTGCGAAAACGACCAGTTGGCTGCGTCTGCGTGCATGGCCAGCCTGACCGGCCGATGCTGCACCTTTTCCACGAGGAGTCGGAACCCGCCGGGCACCTCCTTGTTCGTGCGGACGAGTTCAAACGTCTCGCCCAGCAGCGGGTTAAAGGGCTTGCGTATGGCACGTTCCTTGGCACGGCCGCTGCTGAACTGCGACACGGCAAAGGCAGTGACAAACAACAGTCGCTCTGTTGCGCTCTTCTGCCGGGCAGCCTTGTCCAGGAGTTGGGCATATTCAAGCTGCTCCGCGACCTTCTGGAGCAGTGACGTAGGCTCGTTGGCTGACACGGGCATGCTGATCGTGCTAAGATCCTTGCCTACGTTCTTGCGGACGAAAGCGATGAGACTCGGGGGTTGGACGGTTGCGGGAGGTATCGTGTTCCTACGGGAGACGGGCCTCTCAATGGGCAGCGGGTTGAGGTTTTTCGGTTTGGATGGGAACAAGTGGCCGGCGCTGTCGGTGCCCACCGGCTCGTCGTCGTCCACCGATGAGACGGACGAGCTGTCATGGGTGTCCACCTCCTCTCTGTCGGTGTGGGCAGACTCATCTTCGCTGCCGTCGATCTTGACAACCGCCGACTTGGCATCCTCGGCATCAAAGAACTCGTCCGTGGTGGTCGTCTCGATGCTCATGCGAGACGCGCCTCCAGCCGACGGGGACACGGGCAGCCGCCGCCTCTTGCTGTTTGAAATGAGCGTCGTGAACTCGGTGACGACGGAGTCGAGATCCGAGAGCAATGCTTCGCAGTGACCGTGTAAAGACTTTTCCTCGTGGGCCGCCCCTCTTGACCTGCGCTTGGCCATCTTACTACCATTGACAGCCGCTGCCATGGCCGCAGCATCAGGGGAGGGGACAGCTATGGCCGATAGTGTCGTCTGTTGCAGCGCCGACGGAGTCAATGCGGACGCACTAGACTTCCGTCTCCAAAACGACTTCTTCTCGGGCACTGGCGGAAAGTAGCCATCTTTTCCATCCTCACCAGACGCGGCAGAACCTGGCGAGAGATACTGTCCGCCAGCAGACGGCTTTGGCAGCGCAGCAACCTCCTTTGTCAGTCGACGGAGCGCGTCGCGAGTACCGACCACCCGGCTGACCAGGGTCTCGACCTGCTGCCACTCGACATCCTCCGTGTAGTTTAGTTCCTGGACCGGTGTCAGGGCGCTGGGATCCAGCTTAAGTTTCGGCTTCGCCGGCCGCTGTATGGCCTCGACTCCTCTTGCGACGCGGCTGGCCCTCTCCAGCGCCCGCGCCCACTCCTGGAACTCCTTGTCATTTGGAGCTCTCAGATGCCATACCTCGGCACCCGAGTCGATGCTGATTTCCCGCCGCCTCTCGTCGGCTGCGACTGCGGCAAGGCTGAGGGGAATCGCCCCGCGCAGCGCTGAAGAGTTTCGGTTGTAGTAGTACGACAGAGTGCACGTAGAGTAGTCGAGAGAGAAGAAGCGGCGCGCGTATCCCTGGCCCTTCTTGCGCCTCCTCTTCGACAGAGTGCCGACGTGATATGTTTGCCAGCCCGTCACCTCGTTCTTGGTAGACACAGAGGTAGCTCGAGCGCGGGCATTCTGGCTGTGGAGGCTGTCGACGGACGTGGACGGCCCCGCCTCGTTGCGCAGGCTGCCGTGTTTCCCCAGGCTGGACTGGCTCGACTGCGCATTCGGCAGCTGGAGGTTGGGCAAGTGGTTCGTGGTCTGCGGCAGCGCGCCCGTCGGGTAGGTGAGCACAACAAAGGTGGCCGTCTTGGACGTCTGCTTGGAAAAGGTGTTGTCAAAGACGAGGCCGTACATGCCGCCCTGGCCCGGCTGCACGTCGAATGTGCCCATGGACACCTTGTCCGCCTCGCATTTGCCGTGCCATTTGATGGGGATGAAGCCCTTGCCCGTCAACAGGTCCTGCGCCGTCGTCTCCTTCTTGGCGAACCTGGCAGACTTGCCGTCGGTGACGCCGGGGGTAAGTGCCGCGTCGAGGTCGTCGCCGTTGGAGGAGAGGATGTTCGTCGCGCCGCTGCCGGGGTGCTTTACGATGCCAAAGTTTCTGCGCGAGCTGGTCAGCAGGGTCGTCCAGCGAGTGCCCGCCGAGGAGCGCGACATGGCCTGGATGCGCCTACATGGACTTCTTGTGTGGCTGGACGCTCCACGACAGCGTGTTGACGTCGTCGACCTTTACCCAGCGGACAATGTATGACTGTTGCGCGCGGTTAGTCCCTGCTGTTGCGCTTCATCCCTCCTGGTGAGGAGTTGCGGACCGACAGAGGGTGTTCGTGCCTTGCTATGGACCTCGAGCTTCTCGATGCCCGCCATGTTCGGTTTGTAGACGCGGGCGCGCACTCGTGGACGTGAATGCAAGGCTAGATGTGAGGTTTTTAACAGTGTTCCATGCCGGCTCGTTCGGTCGCGCGTCGTGCCACTGTCGGACTCGGGGGATTCGGATGCGCGAGGTCCAAACGAGAGCTGGAGGGCTGGCAGCTGACGATGTGAGCAGGTTGTACGGCTCCCTAGACACTGGAATCATAGGCCCGGACGGCACCCTGGACAGGGGGGTCGGGGGCCTCGGGGCGTATCCAAAACGCCGTGGGTCGGACATGGCGGTTCAGCCCAGGTTCACGTGGCAGATTTGGCAGCGTCCAATCGGTCGTGTCTCAGGCTCTGCTGCAGGGGTTATTCGCTCATCGGTGACCACCTAAGGACGGCGCTGCAGAATGTCCGCTGTCGTCGACGGCTCCCTGGCTCTCGTGGTGTCCCTGACAGCCCAGATGGATTCTTCTAGATGCGGTTGTCCCGTGAACTCTCCAAGGTTCTGCTACTGGGCCCCCGGCAGGTTTCCAGCGGCTGTTAGTGCCGGCGGCAGCTCCGGCTTGCGCGCGCGACTTTCGCGGCCACGGAGGTCGTGGTCGCCGACGGCCTGCCGGTCTCTCCGCTGACTACCACTACTGTGCGTATCCCACTGCTCTTGGTAATTCAGGCACGCGGGCTGTGGCCTTCGATATCGCGATTGTGGCAGAGCAGGCAACCAAGGAGTTGGAAGTGGCACGGCGGTGGCGGCAGTGCCTGTCAACATTGTGCAGTCCAAGCACGCCCCAGCCAGATCCATCAGGCAGCCGTTGCGGAGAATCCAAACATAGCCATATCGTATTTGGCCCTGAACATGGACGCCAGTACGAAGCAGCTGTGACAGATAACTCGAACTTCGTACGACGGCCATGATGCGACGTGGGATCGCCTCTGAGCCACACCAGTGGTGACGCGGATGCCACCATCAACGGCCTGAGCCCGCTGAAAAACTTCCCTTTTCGGCCAACCATCAAGCTGGGCTTGGTGGTTGGAGCACGAAGTAAGTCGACTCAATTACTCCGCAAGGTCTAGAATCTCTTCATCATAGCCCGTCTGTCGCCGGAACAGCAAACGTCGTGTTCTTGAATAGAAGCACCAATTATCCACAAAGTCTCCCTGCTGATATGGAGCTGCCTAAACGCTTTGATCGTGGGCTCATGCCGTCCAAGGAGGGCATTGCTGAGACACCTCCTCATGTATACAGTAGGGCCTTGTCCGCCTACGGTGGTTGAATCTATCGTCAGCGCCCTCAGAAACTCTCTTCAGTGTGGTTATGTTCAATTGGGCCCTTTGATCGAGGCTTCAGCTCTACTTTGCAACCTCACCTGCACCTTTTAGCCAGCTTTGCTTGAATAGAGGCTACCTCGTTTGTCGGGGCAGACTGACTCTCCGGCATTGTTGCCTGAACACTCCTACATATCCTCAACTACAACATACTCATCATCCGACAACTCGAAAAAATCCAAAAAATTGTCCTGACCTGAAATATTTCTCCACCTGAAGTATGTTCCTCGCCTAAACATATTCATCACCTGTAACATCTTCAGACACCATCCCCTTGTCGGGATCACGGTTGCAGTGTATCCTGGCTTGTCTCTCTAGGTGGCAGCCTCAGCATCCGAAGCGGAGGAGTTGAAGACTTCAACGGTACATACCCAAGGTACAGAGATACCTTGTCTCACCTAGCAGCGGCCCGAAATGCGGCTCGGCGGCCCACACAGTTGTCAGTTATGGCGATTGAGCGACCGGAGTAGGTAGGGGTTCGCTGTGCAACAAGCGGTGAAGTTGCTTGCTTCCACTTCAATGCCCTGCAGCCTGAAAGTAAACACGCGTTGCCTCGAAATGCGAGCAGCACTTGGAACAGTAACTCTCTCTTTCTGGGTAAGGCCTTCAAGCGAGGCATTGAAGGACTGCAGCCGAGCCCAGACGCGCGCTAAGCCCCGACGCAGCAGCTGCCAACCCCACTGTGGCTCCCCTCCTCTCCTCGGTAGCGGGAGCCACCGCCACTTTTGCTTGCACTGGCGGCCACCACGTCGACGGTTTCTCCTTTTCCAGCCGTACCAGCATCGCGAACCACTCGCCTTCTGTCACTCCCTCCCGCTCTCCTGAGCTCCGCCGTCAGCTGCGTTCTACGGCGGCCGTGTGGCTCTGCACTCGCCTTCCTTGCGTTGTTTGTCGTCTTCCTGGCTCACTTTTGTGTTCATAATGATCTTTGCGTAATCTTCGGTCCCCTCCCGCAGCCGACGGCCGTCGAACCCTCCTCTCTTGGGTACACTGGGCCTCTGTCGACAGACACGCGACCGACCAGCCTCGCCCACTGCTGTGCCTTAGCCTTCCGACGCTCCTCGCGGTACGAACGAAGCCGTCGCCATGTCTGCAACGTTGAGCAAGCGCCAGCAGGCGCGCAACGAAAAGCAGCTCCAAGACCTGGTACACAGCGTTCCCGGGAACAATCAATGCGCCGACTGTCACACGCCCAATCCAGGTTTGTCCCCGCTGCCGTGATATAGATCGAGAGTGACTGACATTCTTGTGTCACAGCCTGGGCATCATGGAGTGTATGCCGTCCCCTTCCCGAGCCGTTCCGTCGTTCCGCGACTGCGACGTTTAGTGAGCTGACTTTCTCTCTCTGCAGCTGGGCGTTTTCCTGTGCATGCGGTGTGCCTCCCTCCACCGGAAGCTGGGCACGCACATTTCCAAAGTCAAGTCGTTGAGCATGGACAGCTGGTCCAACGAGCAAGTCGATGTGAGTATGGGACTCGTCGGAACTGCGTTTGTGTGACTTGCCAGCTCACAGCTGCTCACAGAACATGCGAAAAGTCGGCAACGTTGTATCGAACCAAATCTATAATGCCGAAAACAAGAGGCCCCCGGTGCCTATAGATGCCGACGAAGCGGACTCGGCGATGGAGAGATTCATACGGCAAAAGTACATGAACAACGTGGCCAACGGGCCGGGCAAGCCGCGAAGCCCGCTTTTGGATGAGGGCACACCACCGCCGCTGCCGCCCAAGAACTCGACCAAATTCGGATTCAGGTCGGCGTCGTTGATATTTCCGCTGTCGTCGCGAGCGAAGAAAGAAGCCAAGGTTGCGGCTCTGACGGCGGCGGCAGAGTCGAGTACATCGCCGGGTCTGAGTAACAAGCCGTCCAAACTCTTCGGTGCCACGGTTGATTACGAGGGGCCCGACGACACCGAGAGGAAGCTGGCCAAGCTACGAGACATGGGCTTCCAAGACAGCCAACGCAATGCAATCGTGCTTAAGGGGGTAAACGGAAGCCTGGAGAGGGCGGTCGAATCGCTGGTGCGCTTGGGAGAGGGAAGCAATCGCTCGACGGTGCCAACCACGACGCCTCGAGAGAACATGCTGCGCCCGTCGAGGTCCCTGACTCCCCTGACGTCCAATTCCATGGGCTTGGGCGTCGGTCTGAGCGTCCCACAGAAACCGGCCCAAGAACGGCCAACGACGGCGTCAACGACCTCGACCAACCCGTTTGACATGATGACGACGCCACAGCCCCAGACGGCGCAGTCGACAGGCAGCCTGCAGAACAAAAATCCGTATGGAAACGTGATGAGCTCGACGAATCCCTTTGGACAGCCATCTCAGCAAGTGGACGTTGTCAGCCAAGCGTTCCAAGGTCTAACAGTTTCTGCTCCACAGCAGACTCTCTTCCCTCACCGCACGGGAGACGTTGGAGGCCAGGCGCTTCCACAACAGGTCGTGTACCAGCAATACATGTCGCCGTCTGCGCCGTCGAGCCCTTCCAACTATCAGCACATGACGTTTCAAAGCAGCATGACTTACCCGCAGCCGATGCTGCAGCCACAACAACACCAGCAGCAGATGAGCTACAACCCCTTTCTCTCCCAGCCGTCGAGCCCAAGCCAGTCGCATATGCCTCGGCAAAACCTGACCGTCAGCACGGGTCCGATCCACGGAGGCTTCGCGAACAACTCTTTTGCTCGATCGCCAACCCGAATAGCGTCGCCTACGCTCGGTCAGATCCCGGAGCAGGGCCAGACGACTTTCCTTACCGCCTCCCCCCAGCCTCTTGCAACAAGCACGAACCCGTTCTTGGCCAACGTAACGCAGGCTCCGGCGCAGCAGATGGGGCAGCAGTACGGTCACCAGCCATTTGGTCAACAACCATTTGGCCAACAGCCGTATGGTCAACAGTCATTTGGCCAACAGTCATTTGGCCAACAAGCATATGGTCAACAGCCGTTTGGCCAACAGCAGCCACAGTACCAACCGCAGCGCCAAGACAAAGCGTCAATCATGGCGCTGTACACTCAGTCATACCAGGCTCCTTCAAACACAACGGCGCCAGAGCAGAACATGCCAACGCAAACTCCCGCGATCCCCGAGCACCAGGCCGCGTACACGCAGTCTGTTTCGTCAGTCCCCTCGGCAACATTGCACGTTTCACACCCGCTGCCCGGAAGCACGAACCCATTTATGAACAAGGGGGCTGCGCCGTTGGCATCGGATCCCTTTGCGTCGAGCCGGCATATTAGCAGAGAGAGCGTGAACTTGGGCATGGACATGGCGTGGACCAACGGCCGGCACAGTCCGGATGCATTTGCGAGCCTCAGCGCGAGGCATGTGTGATGTGATGTGACGAGATGGGGAGAGTAGGACAAGTCCACAAAAACGTATATTAATGTATATGTTTAGTAGGTCGTAATGTATGATAGTGATACCAATGCTGTGCTACGGCCACGTCTACAATATGTCCGAGTAACATCTTCCCCTACCTTGTGTCCACAGACGAGCCCAGTCGGGACGCCACCTGGAGGCGCGGATAGCAAACGCCGAGGCCTTGAATCGCAGATCTATTGGTGCTGTGAAACGCGTGCGCCGCCTGCCGTGCGACGAGCCAGATCTGACTGACATAGAGCACGGGGCCTGTGCTTCTTCTTGGATCTTGTTGCACGGCAGAGCCACTCTCACTTGTGTGCCAAACCGCGTTGGCGAGAGAGGACATGACGACGATGGCCCTGCTGCGAGCGGATGCGTCTTCATGCCAGTATAGCGGTTGGTGGGAGATGTCGATGTCGAAGACGCCGGGCTTCCGTGGCTTTGTCTGTGGTGACGAGGACGAGGGTCTCGCTGGCACTATGGCGGTCGGAAGTCACTTGGCGCGGGTGTTGATGCAGCCGCCGCCAGAACTGCGTTTGCGTGGTGGGCAACAGACTCCAGCTTTGCGGGATGCAGCTCAACCATGAGCTGTGGTGGTGAGGCTTGTTGCTGGGAGGGACCCCGAGGACCTATCAGTGCGTGCGCGCGGCGTGCGACAGAGCGAGCAGGCAGTGGCAAATGGAAAGACGGATTCAGTTGAAGACGAGGTCAAGTACTTTTTCAGCGTGGCAGCCAAGAAAGGGATTCTCGTATAATACGACAATGGATGGTTGAAAACTCGACAAAGCCCGGCCGTGAGTCAAGGCACAGCCCTCGTCCGGCGCGAGCAGGCGCGGCCAGAAATCCCCTCAAGCTCGTGCCGCCGCGGGTCTGTTTCCTACTTGTAGATGCCGGCTAATAGTTAGCTACCTAGTTAACCACGATAAATTGCGGCGGGCTTAGGCCTGTTGGAGGCAGTGCTCCGATGGCCGCTCATATTCGGCCGGCCCGCCGACGTCTCAACACCAACGCAGGCGGCATGGACTCACCGCACGCCGTGTTGGTTGCGGCCTGGAACGGGGAGGCGCCCGTCCCGGTGGCCCGGTTGTCTCACTGACTTGCCCTCGCAACCCGACTGGTCGTCTGGCGAGCTCGTGTGCTTCCCACGGCTGGCTGCTTGCGGAATGCGCAGCCGAACTTTCAGTCTTACTTTATTTCCCGCAGATGGTGCTTTAATATTTAACCATTTTCTCGCTTTCTGGCACCCGCCGCCGCTGCGAGACACCACGTGGTGGCTGGTGCACGGGACGTGTTCCGACGGCGGTAAGGGGGGCTGGAGGCGACGCTTGACGGCCCGATGCCGGTCGAGTTTTGTCTCTTTGGCAACCCGGCAGGCATTGCGAGGCAGCAGAGTCGTGTCCGCTGGATAGGTCAGCCCCTGGAAAAGAAAAGAAAAACGCCAAGATGCGCATTCTGCTGTGACATGTCGTGCAACGCGACTCTGGGGCTGGCGTCGGCCCCTTGAAATGGAGGCGATAGAGTTCGTATGGCTTCGGAGCTGATTCATGGACAAGGCTTGGCTCCTATAACAGAGGTTTATCCTGTAGACGCTAAGCTTTAGGAAGAAGGTATAGATGAGGGTAACGAACGTAATAACGCCGATAGTAATACCGCGTTATTACTATTCGGTCGTAATGTACCCGGCCGCAATAATAATATTCGAGGCGAAGACGATATATTTAGAAGCTAGAGTAGTATACTAGATGTTAACTTAGTAGTTCTTTCGGTATAAGGGAATGTAGCTAGCCACTCTTACCCGTAAACCTAAGAGCAATAGCCTAGATAGCGAAGACTACGGTAGTTAGTGTCTTTGGATGCTAGTATGCCGCCTCGAGATAGACCCTTTCACCACCACTCGGCAGTATTATACACGCGAACTCGAGCTAGACGTAGAGCCCGGCGAGCGCGAGCACGAGGCCCAATACCTAGAGTAGCAGGGACGCGCCCACGCTCCCGACGCTGCTTACGATAGACGACGGAGTAGAAAACATGCTTTGGCGAGGATAGACACACCCGCGCAAGCAGACTATGTGGCAGCCAC
>PKSG01000300.1:0-17430 GCA_002916505.1 Tolypocladium paradoxum
CTAGCCTATACTCCTAGCTATGCTTCTTATACTCCTTTAAGTATATAATACTTATTTTCTTTACTATAAGCTTTTTATTAAAGACCTTATTATTAAACTTAAAGATAAGTAATAAGCTTAAATTAAAGAAGCCTAAGCTATTTAATTCTTCTCTAACTAAGGAGGGTATTACCCTTTCCCTAAATCCTTTCTAAGAAATTCTCATAGTAGCTTTTATAATAAAAAACTTCCGATAAGTTAGTTATAAGACTAATGGTAGTAGTGGTGAGAGGAGGGCTGCGTCTCTCGATGACGGGAGGGCGATTGGGGGATGTAGATGGGCGGTTTAGCAAAACGGCGACGGGCACCAGAGATGCGCATGTACGAAGTATTTCGTCTGACGTCGCCGACCTGTCTATTACATGAGAAAAGAGACAACACGGGCTCCAGTTCTCGCGTTTGAGCGTACCATGGCATCGGGATGAGTCTCGGTGGCTGCGGGTGGGTGCTTCCGCTGGCAGACGGGCGCTTGCTTTTGGTAGGCCAGCAAGCGAAGGGACCTGCGGACACGCGCGAGGAGGGCGGTGCAGTGAGGTTTGCTGGTAAAGTGGCTTGTTCGTTCGATTGCATGCGGCCGTGACAGGAGCAGCGCGGGCGGCGGCATGGAGCGACGGTGCGAGCCGTGGGATGACAAGGGACATCGTTGGAATCCACGTCTTCAACTCGGTCTGCTAGAACCTTGAGTGTGGCCGCGTAGGCCATGCTGGCTGATAGGCAGCAAGGTAGTTGAGAGCGGTGGTTGGAATGTGCCGGCGTGGCGGCGGCGGCGGAATGTGACGCGTCTGGCGGGCCGGTCCGGATCGGGGATCCACTGCTCGCGTGGCCCGCCGGGATCAGCGCCGCCCCAGTCTCGGCAGCGAACCGGTGGGAGACGTGCAAACAGCCGCGCTTTGAAACGCCAGGGGCTGCGCCGCGGACCGGGTGGAGCGTGCCGTGTGGTGCCAGCCGTTTGGCCTCGACGCTCTCAGACGGCACCCGCTCATGCACCAACCAATGGGCGAGAGCCCGCGGCAGTGAGGACGGGAGGTTCGCGAGTGCAAAGCCGGTGCGGGCATGTGGTGCTAGCATGATGCCGGGGGACGACATGGTGCAGCGATGGCAAGCGTGGCATCGGATCTGCAACGATGCGGCTGTGGCAAAGGGGGCTGCTGGATCCTTGAGGAGCGGCTTGACGAGAGACTTGAAGTTGCGCAACGGATTATGGGCTTTGACGTACGACTTGCAGAAAGGACGCTCGGGCCGAACGCATGTGACCAGAGAAGAATTGCTGCCCATGGGCACGTCGGGGCGCAGTTGCTCCAGCTCTCATCCCTCCAACAACCTCGACACCGTCACGAGCGAGGATGCCATCTGTCTCCGTGGTACAGGACGGCCTACGAACGAATTGCAGCCCCTTGTCCGTGCAAGAACAGCGAGGGCTGCACGCTGGCTCCGGCCTCGTCGGACGACTAACCACCTTTATCATCTCATCCGTGCTCGGCTGAACTGATGCGGATCCGGTTGAAGGGGCATTTTGGTCGAACGCCTTCCTCATGAGGATTGGCAACTCTGACGACAAAGAGGAGCCTGCATATGATCACACCCGTCGATGGTGGGGGTGGACAAGCAAGCTTGACTCGCTGCCGAGTACACGGGTGAGAAAGCCAGTCTCTTCCTCGACGGTCGGGAAAGCTTTCTCTCCCCATCTTTCGATCAACAGTCACTCCATAAACCTCGTCTAATCAGCCAAGATGCGCTCCACCTTTGTCACCGTCGTCGCCGCCGCCCCGTCCGGCAGCGCTCTGAGCGCCCCTACTGGTTCGCGCAACCCTACTTCGGCTTCGTGAGGAGATGATGTGGCAAGGACTGGAGGATAACGCATGCGCAGTGTTCTCTGGTCAACCAGGCCGGCAGCGTCGTTGGTGGACTTGAGGACGGCCTGCCCGTTGGCCAGGTCGAGCAGGAGCTCCAGGGTCTCCTTGGCGGATCCCTTGCTTCCGTAAGTTGCATCTCGCACCCTCGGTCATTCACATCTGTTGCGTTCCTCACGCCCACCGCAGATCGTGGGCGCTCTCGGCGGCCTCCCTGTCGCCGACAAGCTCCTGAGCCTCGTCCAGGGCGGCAAACTCGCCGGCGGTGATCTCACGGCCGTCGGCGATTGCCATGGTCAAGCAGAGCACTCCCGTCGACGCCGTCAACTCCTACCTCGACATTTCTACCGGCGACGTCGTTTACAATCTCGAGGAAACCCTCGGCCTCGAGAATGTTGCCGGCCTCGTCACCGGCGTGGCCGGCGGCATGCTCTAAACACCGGGCTCCGGTCTGACCCAACTCGACCTGAAAGACGGCTGCAACGCAGGCGGTTGTGTTGCAACGTGTATGACGGCCTTGCTTTCGATGTCGGATATTTACATATGGATTCGACGAAACCACATTTTGGGACATGGCATGCATATCTCCGATGGGAGGCGTTCTGTCGAATACAATGAACCTCTGGGCACAGTGTGCTCGGGACAACCAGGCTGCATCCAGTCGTGACTTCGAGCGTACCTGTGGTACTTCGTATGGCTGATCGTTTGGGCCCTTGCTCTTGTGGGGTTTCAAAATGCCTGCACCCGATCACATCCTTGCCTTTATCATTGGCAATGACGCAATATTACGCCAGGGCCATTCGGGAACTGTTTCGAGATGAGACATGTCATCTCGCTTGCCCTCAATGACGTGATGCGTGAAGTACGTGGATGTGCCGGTCAGATGTCAATTGCCACGGTAGACGCAGTGCATGCTGGGAACTCAAGGGGAAATTTGATGCATCAAGGGTGTTAGTCTTGAGTCGGAGCTGGTACGAAGTACACGCTTCCATCATTTGCCGTTCGTATGTCCTCAGCAAGCAAACACCCTACCGGCGTGACGTCCACACGCCTGAAAGGCTTAGCATCAAATGTAATGGGAAGTCGTCGACTTCAGCGAACCCCATACCTAACACTTTTTGCCACTGGGAGCCCAGCTGCAGGCCGAGCCGCGGCAGGTGATGCAGACGCATTTATTGTTCTGGCACGAGCAAGAGGCGCCACACCCGCGCGTCTTCCCTGGGGCAACTGATGCTTCGTCGGCGGTCGCGGGAGAAGCCATGGCGACAGCGGTGAAGAGGGTGATGAAAACTGCGAGAGCCTTCATCATATTCGGATACCAAGTTGGCTAGCTGAATGAAGCGCGTCGTAAATTTGGTGCGTCTGGGAAGGCCTGACGCAGGGTCAGATTGCATTACCCTGGTGGAGAGTGGCCTCTGCATTTATAGTCTTGAATCCGAGTCCATCTGGTGGCCGCTGTGTGCCATCAAACACCTGAACGTCTGAATCAGACATCTAAAGAGCAGTAGCAAGACGATACGAATCGGTGTGTCGCAAGAGCCGACTTTAATTCGACCTCGAGAAACCGAGCATCTGTGCAACTTGTCCATGTTGGAGACCCTCGTGTTCGGAGCCATGAGATGACTTTGATTCCGCGATGCATGCAACGAAATTGTTGTCCCATGGCCGGAGTAAGACCAACACATTGGTGCTGAAAATGATTCACGTACGGAACAAGATCCTGCGTGATCTGGCAAAGTGGGATAGAGTAGGGGCGACTCTGCACAGTCCAGAGGGTCCATGAGACTCGAGACCGAGACACCGATGCGTCCCAGGCACGGGGTAGTTGCTCAGGTGTCGAGGCTGCGAACGTTCGCACGCAGCTGGCTGGTGGTGAGACAGAGTCACACCGGCACACTCCGGCGTAATGGATGAATAGACGTGGGCTGTGATTCGAATGCTTTATGAGTATCATCTGTCAATGGTGCGCGCTCTGTTTCTGCCTTCACCGGTTTGTGAAACCCGTACGCCCAACGTTGCTTCACGCCCGTTCAGCTTGTTATACCTCCGGGAGCTAGTTCGAGTAGCTGCACGAGTTGCGAGTGCGTAAGAGATACCTGCAGGATGGCATGCTCGCTGCAACTGGAGGACAGGGGCTTCAGCGGAATGTGCGACGTACAAACGTGGCCGAGCAATGCTCAGCTCTTCCCCAGCATGACCCTTTGAGGCAATGCTTGGATGCCCTGTTGTTGCATTGCGACCCGAGTGTCGTGCACCCTGCGGTCAATCGTCTTGAAGTCAAACGAGCCTTCGAGCTCCCCGCGGATCGACGCCAGCTGGTCCTGGGCCTTTCGGATCTCGTCTGGTTTGTTGTCCTGGAGGACGTGAGCCTTGACCTGGAGGATCCATCGATTCTGCATGTCCACTGGCGTCAACGACTCCCACGCGGGCAGTGTCGACAGAGGCTCTGACGGCTGGTGCTGTCGAGGCTCAAGTGGGGCGTAGTCGTCTATGGCCTTGAGGAAGTATTGTCTCGTCAAGCAGAATTCTATCTCGTCGCGGAAGAATCTGTAGACTTCCTCAATTGTTTCCGTCTTGAACCTGTGGATGCTCGGTTAGCAGGCGCCGGCGAGAGCAGCGCGTCAACTCACTGGTAGTGGTTGTCCCGCAAGACCGAGGGCAGCTTCTTCTGATCCCACAGCTCGACAATCTTGCGCTGAGTGAGGACCGGCCTTCCGTGAGGCGGGTCTGGAAAGTCTGTCCACCGCAGAATACCTTGCGCACTGTCGAGATGGGCTGGTGCGGCCAAAGGACCCATATCCCGTTCCTTGACGACCTCATACCGGGCCTGGAGGACAAAGGATTGCCGGCTGAGGTTCTGATGGAGATCCTTCCACAAGAATGCTGCGTCCTTGCGCATGGGTTTCTCGATGGAGGCTTGATTGGATATCCCCGTTGGCCTCGGAGGACCCTGGAAGTAGAGTACCCGATTGACCGTCTCCCAAGGCGGCATGGCGCAGAACCCGCTCAGCACGGCGCAAGCCGCGTGGAAGTCGCTGTCTTCGACCAGAGCCGTGAGGAATAGCTCATACATGATGAATGGGAGCGACGGTTGCGGCAGTGTGACAAGAGCAATGGCCAATGGTGTCGGCGAAGGTGATGCCTGGTGAGAGGCTTTTGACTGCCCGATCGTCGGATATTGCTGAGATCTCGACCGCTCCAGTGGTACGTGGTAAAGCCAAAGCAAAGCCAAGGGTTTCCAATGCCAATCGGCAGTCTTCGGTGTTTTCGTTGTTGCAGACAGCAGCTTTGGTTCGGCGGCGATGTCATTCAAGAACAGTTCAAGACAGGGCTGCCGCACGGCACGTGACCTCGCGTTGTCGTTGCCGCGTGCCACACTGTGACCCGCGTATCCGCGAGTCCATGCTTGGCCAACTCCAAGATATCCTCGGCATCTCGGCCTTGGATGGCCTGCGCATGCGACCCATCACCTGTCTCTCAAAACGCGCCGTACGATGGCCCCGCCTGGGAAGCGAAAAGCTGCGGACACGCCCATCTCGCCTCCTCCCCTCAAGCGGAGTGTGCAGAGCAATACAACAAGTGCGATCGCGGACACACCGACGCAGCCGAGGACGTGCTGACTGAGACTCACAGAGAGCGCCGTCGCCAATTTCTTCACGCCGACGTCCCAGAAGCCCAAAGATCGAACCTCATGGTCCCAGCGCGGCCCGAACGATGACGCACCAGCGACACTACTCGTAGGCCGCTACGTTCCCGAGAACCACGATGACACAGCGCCAAGCCGCCGAAAGATAGCCGCGTTCGACCTTGACTCGACACTCATCACCACATCCTCGGGCAAGAAGCACGCGAGTGGTGCGGCGGACTGGAGGTGGTGGGATAGCGGCGTACCTGGAAGGCTGAGAGAGCTCTACAAAGAGCAGGGCTATCAAATCGTGGTTCTCTCCAACCAGGCTGGCCTGACGGTGCACTTCGAGCCCGGCTTCAAAGGCCCCAAGGCATCTGCGCAAAAACGAGTCGGCGACTTTAAGCAAAGGTGCAGCGCCATTCTCAGCAACATGGACTTGCCAACGAGCGTGTACGCAGCCACAGAGAGAGACATCTACCGGAAACCGAGAACGGGCATGTGGACAGAATTCTGCGAAGACTACGACATTGCAGAAAAAGATGTAGACTTGGAGAACAGCTTCTTCGTGGGCGATGCCGGGGGGCGAGTTGCGGGACTCAGTGGTGGCAGTGGAAACGTCACAGTGACGGCCAAGGACTTCAGCTGCTCGGACAGAAATTTCGCTCACAACGTCGGAATCGCGTACAAGACGCCGGAGGAGTTTTTTCTCGGGCACAAGCCGAGGGACTTTCACCGTGACTTTGACCTGGCCAACTACCCATTCGGCGATGAAGCGTCGTCGGACGCGCCGCAACAGCTGTTCGACAAGAAGAACAAGAGGGACATTGTCTTGTTCTGCGGACCTCCTGGAGCGGGCAAGAGCACATTCTACTGGAAGCACCTGAAACCACTTGGGTACGAGAGAATAAACCAGGACACCCTCAAGAGCCGGGACAAATGCATACAGGCCGCCAAGGAGCTGTTGGCAGAGGGCGACTCAATCGCCGTGGGTTCGTGCCGCCGCCCGCTGCTTACGCCCGAAGACCAGACCGAGGCTAACGGTAGAGACGCAGACAACACGAACGCGGATCCGGAGACTCGAGGAGTGTGGGTGGAGCTGGCCAAGAAGGCCGAGATTCCGATCCGCTGCGTGTGGTTCCGGACGCCGCTACACCTGTGCGAGCACAACGACGCGGTTCGCGCGCACAATAAGCTGCTGAATCCGGAAGCGAGACAGGGCCTGCCCAGGCCGGCCTTTACGGGGTTCGCGTCGCGATACAAGGAGCCCAAGGTCCAGGAGGGCTTCCAGGACGTCATCGAGATTCCCTTTGTGTTCCGCGGCAATCGGGAGGAGTACGGGGTATGGGGCCGGTACTGGACCTGAAGAAGGGCTCCAAGATGTGTGCATGCAAAGGGGGGCACGAGACCAGCAGCTACGGTGCGTGTGATGTGGCAGAGGACGACGTCGTGTTCGTGACGAGGGTCTGCCTGCGCAAACGCACGCTGTCAGGGGCCAATGGCATTGTATTGATTTATTACCAGCGTCGCGTTATCGCCTCTTCCCCGGGGGGTAATGGGCTGCGAGGAGCTCTCCACGGAAGGGAGGGTGGACCATGTTGGCGAAGGTTTGGAAGCAACGTGGTCATGCCTTGGAGTTCCGGGCATGGACGGCATGCGGCAATTGATCAGCCTGTCAGTTCAGTTCACCCCCGACAGGACCGCACGGGCAAGGCAAGCCCCCACTGAAGCGCCAAGAAACAGAGCAGCGTCAGCCCTCGGTGTAGGCCGGCGCCCGGCTGGCAATTCTAAACGTCTGGGCATCGTCAACGTCGAACGTAGTTTGTGCGGGTTGTCGGCATCAGATCAGGCCCTGTCGCGATGTGAATTGAATGCCTGACGACGCAGGACGCCTTGTCCAGCGCCCGCCGGAGGCGACGATCGGGCAGGCCGTGGCCATGACGCACAGAGCCAACGCTCGCATGAATGCAGGGCTGGCTGGCTGTTGCACTCTTGACTCTGACATGATGTGATTTGTCGGCAGAGTCCGAAGCAGCAACAAGGGTCCCAAGGCGAGCCCGGGGTCCGCGTGGTTGGCTGGGCTTCCCGACGTTGGGGCGGCTTCACGACGGAGGAGCATCATGGCGGAGCTCATGTTCATGCATTACGTTGGGTTGCTGCAGCATCCTCGTGCCTTGGGAGCTGGGGAAGAAGGCGACAGGCGCTTCGCAGCAGCAGCTCTGTTGGTAGCATCCGCCGTAACAACCGGGTCGTTGGTTGTTGGAGGAGCGTGTCGCAAGCCCTCGCCTCAGCTGCTGACGAATGTAGCCGTGAACGCAGGCCGGCGCCGAGCCCACAGCCGCTCCGCGATTCCCCAACCCAGCGGGTCGTGAGTCGTGAGCGATAGACTCTAGACTCGAGAGTCGTTGCGCCGTGATAGACGCGTCGGAGGTTGACCGAGGTGCCTCGATGCCGACGCCTAGCTGGCGAGGACGTGGGTGGCACGACTCGCTACGACCTTGCAGTATTAGGACATGTCGCCACGGTGCGGAAAACCGGTGGAGACTGAGGAGAGAGAAGCCGTGGCGGCATCGACGACATGGGGAAGGGAGCCTTGTCGGCGGACGGGGCGTGACTCGTGAGACGGGCCAGCCCAGCCTCGCCCGACGACGGCTGGGTGCGAGTTACGGCGGCGCGTACTCGTGACTCGGGCCCTTTGCTGGCGGGAGAGGCACTCGCATCATCCGCCGAGCGGTTTACACGCCTCCCATCGGCGGCTTGGTCGCACAAGAGGGCGGTGATGTGCGCGCCGGTGCCAGGACGGGATGAGCCGCCGCCTTGCCCATGCAGAATACGGAGTACGGAGTACGCCACGGAGAATTCCCCGCGATTATTCCCTCGGGGTCAGCCAATGGCCGACGTCCTAACAAAGCCCAGCAGCAAGGGTCGGGTGGGAGATGGCCGGGCCATGCATCTGGCACAGGGCCCTCGGGGAAGACTTGGGAACCTAATTGGCAGCCAGCCATGCGTACCAAAGTCCACACGGGCGTACTCGTACGAGCACGAGTAGTGCGTATCGTCGTTGTGTTTCACCGCTGCGAGCCGGGGCAGGCAACTTGTCGTCGTCTCCAAGCCCGTGTTGATGCTGGTCTCCCCATCCTTGGCATCCACAGCAACCCCAACCATCCACCCATGCCCAGCCAGGGACGAAGAACCTGTGCATTTGCCATGCCATCCACTCCGTCCAACACACCGTCTCCAGCCCCGGTTGTCGTGCGTGCTAGCGGCCCCGTGGTGCCGGATGTACTCCGTTGCAGGCCCCAGACACACCCGCCGCGCCGTGGCCAGTGTCCGGCGTCTCCTCGTGCAGAGACCAACAGAAAGCTATAATAGACATGCAAGATCCGCCGTTGCACAAGGCAAGCCCTCTGCGTTGCATCCCTCCCCTCAGCTCCTCTCTTGTCTCCCTCCGACCTCTCCTCGCCTCGCCGTCTCGGGAGACAACAACACCAGACGCAAGACACGACACAAGACACAGACACAGGCACACACACACACACACACACCCCTCGCCCACCATGGCCGGCGGCGTCAAGAAGCCCGTCAACATCTTCCGGCTAAAGGACCTCGGCGAGCCCAAGGGCGTCTTCAACTGGCGCCTGTGGTTCGCCGTCGTGTCCTTTGGCCTGCTCGGCGCCGCGCGAGGCATCGACGAGGGCCTCATCTCGGGCGCCTTCAACTCGCCCGACTTCAAGGACGTCATCAACTACGACTCGTACTCGACCGTGGCCCAGGCCAACATCAAGGCCAATGTGTCCGCCATGGTCCAGATTGGCTCCGTCGCCGGTGCCCTGATGTGAGTTGCCGCACCCTTGACGACGCTCGTGCTGCAGCTGCTGACGTCTCCCCTTCCCTCCCCCCGCAACAGTGCGTTCGTGATTTGCGATCGCATCGGCCGTATCATGGCGACTCGGTTCCTGTGCATGCTCTGGGTGCTGGGCATCGTCATCTTCATGGTTGGCGGCGTCAACGGCAACCTGGGCGCCATCTACGCCGGCCGGTTCATCGCCGGCCTCGGCGTTGGACAGACCCCCGTCGTCGGGTAAGTCGAGAAGACACCCCGGCTCTCTGGCTGCCCTTGTCTGACCTGGACCAAACAGCCCCATCTACATCGCCGAGGTGGCTCCCGCGTCCGTCCGCGGCCTCTGCACCTGCTTCTTCACCGGCGCCGTCTACATCGGCATCGTCCTCGCCTACTTCACCAACTACGGCTGCGCCGTCAACCTCGACCCCAACAGCCACAACCGCTGGCTGGTCCCCACGAGCCTGCACGTCACCATGGCCGGCATCATCTTCATCCTCACCTTCCTGCAGTTCGAGTCCCCGCGCTTCCTCGTCAAGCAGGGCAAGCCCGACAAGGCCGCCGAGGTCATGGGCCACCTGCGCCACCTCCCTGCCGACAGCGACTACGTCGTCAACGAGATCACCAGCATCCAGGCCGCCCTTGACCACGAGCTCGAGGCCACCAAGGGCGTCGGCTGGCTCGGCAAGGTCAAGGAGATGTTCCTCGACAAGAGCAACCTCTACCGCGTCTACCTGGCCACCATGGTCCAGCTCCTCTCGCAGTGGTCCGGCGCCGGCTCTATCACCCTCTACGCCCCTGACCTATTCAAGATCCTCGGCGTCATGGGTAGCGAGGAGGGCCTCCTCGTCACCGCCGTCTTCGGCATCATCAAGCTCGTAGCCGCCCTCGTCTGCGCCCTCTTCCTCGTCGATGTTATCGGCCGGAAGCGCGCCCTACTCACGGGAATTACCCTCCAGGCCCTTTCAATGATCTACGTAGCGGCCTTCCTAACGGCTATCCCCGAGCTGGGCGTCGTCGACAAGTTCGTCCTCCCCGATAAGGACACGGCCGCCAGCCGCGGCGCCATTGCCATGATCTACGTCTCCGGCTGCGGCTGGGCCCTAGGCTGGAACTCTATGCAGTACCTGCTCACTGCCGAGCTATTCCCCCTCCGTATCCGTGCGCTGGCCACGTCGTGGGCCATGACGCTACACTTTGCCAACCAGTACGGCAACTCGCGCGCCGTGCCCAATATGTTGCTCCCCCCCGAGCAGGGCGGCATCTCGCCCAAGGGCACCTTCTGGTGCTTTGCCGCCGTCACGATCCTCGGCGGCGCTTGGGTGTGGCTCTCCGTGCCTGAGACTAGTGGCAGGACCCTCGAGAGCATGGACCGTCTCTTCGACCTGCCTTGGTACAGGATCGGTCTGTATGGAAACAGGGATGCTGAGCAGAAGGACCTGGCCTACGACGAGAAGCAGCGGGCGGCGGAGGAGGAGCGTGGAACCCGGCAGCACGTCGAGAAGACGATCAATGTCTAACGACTTGTACAGAAATGACAGCCATTAATGGGCAACAAGTTGACGGATTGCTTGTCTGAATGCTGTAAATTCCAAGGTGATCCTTACTTGTGACCTCGAAACACCAACCGACATGAGGCGTGCCCACATAGTCGCAACTATCACGGCAATCGCGATTGCAGTCATTCTGACTAGTAACCAATTACCGGGCATATAATCCGTGAGATGCCAGGTACCCGCCCCCCGGTTGAGGCTGGCCAGATGGGCATAAGGGCAGAAGAGGTTCCACTCCGCATGTCGTTCTGTCCGGGGGCACGGCTGAGTAGGCGTTCGGCATTTGGCGTCCGCCGGGGAAAACCGGGTTGAACTCTAATACCTCATGGGGGGGTGAGGTTGGGGTTGATGTGGAGGAGATGATGAGATGTCACGACGGATCCATGATGCCTGCTCAGTCGGCGATTGGCTTCGGCTCCTAGAGGAGCTCCGAGGGCAATGTCTGGTTTGATTTGATATGTCCGTGGAAGTCGTTCTGGAAGGCGAACTGCGAGTTTGAAATCGAGCAAGTTCGTGGGGCCGGAGACATGCCGACTGGTTACCTTGTTTAGATAGCAGCAAGTTACATGTCCTGGGTAAAGCGAAGTGGTAAAAAGACAATCATTGTTGTAAGGCATTAAATCCGAGCATCATGGGTGCGTTGATAATCGACTACCTCCGTGGCATTGTAGTAAACGCTCGGTGAACTGACCTCCAAACCATTAGGCAAGCCACCACGCTCAAGTTGAGTCCGGACCAGCATAAAGTTTGAGCTACTGTGAGAAGAAAGCGCGATGAACAGCTAGAGCCCATTCCATCAGTGGTTGCGGCCGAGCCAGTATTGCAATCTATCTCAGCTGCGTCCCACTCACAACTCCACTTCCAAAGGATCTTCGTTTGCGGGGAGGTTTTGGAGTAGATGCGGGGTCAGACAACCATTCATGCGACAGAAGGTGGCTTGACAAGCATGAAGTCGTTGTGATGAAGATCACCAGGGGACCTGGCCAGGGCTGCATCGACGAAGGGGCAATTGTGTCCGAGACGCTCGCGCCGTGGGCGTGCGACTCATGCATGAACTTATTGGAACATCAAGAAAAAGATACGGAGGCAGAGTCTACATAGCTCGGACGGATTCCGAGACTGATGCCTGTACATGTATCATTGGATGGAACTACAAGCTTCAGCAATCGTCATGCTGCTGGGTTCTAGAAACAAGCGACGCACAGATTACGGGCAATTCAAATCAAGTTCTAGATTCCACTTTTGACGGGCGTACTTGCGTACTTTTGCTCCCTGTTCGTGTTCTAGTACCAACAACGCCATGCTCAATGTCGACGTGCCAACCCCTGATTCTCACTTGATTCCCATACGCCTCGCCATGCCCGAAATTGTAAAAGCTCAAGCCCTCCATAGGAGATCCCAACCCATAGGTCGAAAGCACCGTGTTTCGCCGTTTTTATTAGACCAAGCAGTCATCTGCCTCGTGGCGGCTCGTGGCGGCTGCTGCCAGCTGCCCCGGGGGGCTTGAAAGGGTGCCGCAACGGTCGTTCCGGGGGTGCGGAAATTTGCTCGTCACCAGAGTTTGGATGTCGCAGCTGTCGAGGGTCGATGTACTGCTGCGCGCCTTGCTGCCCAGAGTAGTACCTTGAATCCATCTCGTCCTCGAGACTCGTTCGCCATTGATCTGGTCCGATCGGCGGCCGCGGCAGGTCAGGGAGTGCGTTCCGCCGTGAAAACGGAGACGGAGACGACGGGCGCCCGATGGAGGCTGCGTACTCTGTTGCGTAGTCTTGGTAGACCGAGTTTGGAGCCTGTTGGCGTCGAGGTCTCTGGGATCCTATGGGTGGCTGCAGTATCCCGAGGCCGTGATAGCGAGAACCATAGTCTGGCTCCGTGTCTTCAGATAACTCGCGGATGCTACGCCTAGACGATTCCTCTGGAGCCTCAGTCTGCGTCGCCTCGCTGCGGTTCCATCCGTCCCATGCTGAAGAGGATACACGATGGAGACCAGGAGGACAATCCGACGACGCAGAATCTCCCCACTCCGGAGGAAGCGTTTGCCTGTCCCACAGAGTCCACTCCTCGCCCGAACCGCTGTCCGATCCCGTCGGCGTAGGAACGCTGTCCTGGCTCCAGCACTTCTGCCCCAGAGGCGACGGGACCGTGGGAGTGTGGTCCATGCGACCAGAGGACTGCGGCTTTTCGAGGACTCCCCTACGCGTCAGGCGCCTGTTGTTGAGCTCCTCGCGCGCGAGCCGATGGTGCGCGATGGTGTAGTGGCTGTTGTAGCTCACGTTGTCTTCTTCTTCCGGCTGCGACATCTCGTTTGCGTGGATGCCAGGTCCGCCTCGAAATGCGGCGACATGGGACTTTTTCCTGCAGTTGTTTTGTTTCCAAGCAAACAGAAGTGAGGGAGTGAGCTCGAGCGAGAAGCCATGTAAAGGGATCACGAGCGTCTGAGGGCTGCTCACGTCACGGGGGCGGCGAGATGCAAACAGTCAGCCTCGCATTGTCCCCGTTGCTGCAGCTATTGACGTGCGGTCTGCGCACACGAAGCGTTCGTAGCAGTGAATCGCGATGCGCAGAGAGCTACCTGCTCCGGCTCAACTTGTGTCTCCGGGCGCGGTGCGACGTGAGCAAAGAGAGAGAAAACGAGCACGGATGCAGGCCTTTGTTTGCTGCCTTGCGTTATCAAGCTCGGTGAGTGAGTCGAGACTCTGCTTTTCACAACTCGTCGCGCCTTGGGGTGTATGTGGACGAGAGACGAGGCCTGGTGCTTGACAGACGGGAGCGCTGTTCAGAGCTCTAGGCGTCTGAACCCGCTCAGAACAGAGCGCACGGCAACAAGTGTCACCATAGTGACGTGAATGACGTGAACTGAATCATGTGATTGCAGCGCGTAACTCGACTCTTTAAATATTCCGGTCTGTGGCTTACAAAACATCCTGTCATGGTCGTCGCATGCATTCCAAGTATGAGGTGTTGAGGGAATAGACCGTCGCACTGCTGATATTTCATAGACCCTGCCAACTCCAGCCACCCGCCTTGCGTTCACCTTTCCTAGTTAAGATAGAACAAGTCCAGCAATACTCCCTTCTCCCTTGCCTTGCTGCACGGCAACTTGCATCAGCGCCTTCAGCGAGCCGAGCAGAACACCGATGCCCGACTCCTTGCTCGTCGCCGCGATGTTGTCCAGAGCCTCAAGTTGCAAGCTCAGCGGCGAACCCGCCTTGTACTCCCCATGGCGTACCTGGCCAGCGATGCGAGGAAGCCAGTCCTCCATCGACTTGACAAACGGCGTCGCGAAGCTCGTCCCGAAATCAGCCTCGTAGACCCCGGGGGGGGGGTTTCTGCACGATCCCGAGCGCCTGAACCCATCCTTCCAAGAAACTGCCCATGATGCTAGGAATTGCGTTGTCAAGAGCGACGCCATCCCCGTGTCCTCACCAGCATGCTCTGCCGTGCCGAGCACGGAGAGAGCGGGCAGACACGAGTTGAAGGCAGCCAGCGGCCCAGAGCAGGTCAGGGAAGATGCACGGGTGCACGAGAACAAAGTACGGGATTTCGGACACAGGTGTCTGTATGTGTGTGAGTTTGACCTGGTGTATCAAGGCTGTCGATTCTTTGATGAATGGCAACCCCAGCGGGAATGATATATTCCGTATCGAATTTTCTCGTGAGCCACGCGCGGCAATCGAGTCGTGACTCCGTATGAAAGCCGAAGGCCCTCGCGAACGGCGTCGCTCTACAGCAACGGTCAGCAGACGGAATGAGCTCACCCAGGACAGACAAAACTCACCAGGTATGGCAGCTGCTGTAATTCGGTCCACGACAGCACGACGGAAGCATCGGGAAAGGCGTCATCGACCTCCTCCCGCAGCTTTGCGAGTGTCTCCGGTCTGTATCGCAGGCAAAAGAGAAGTCTCGCTGTCGCGCAGAGTGTGGAAGATGGTCCTGGACGAAGCATCTTATCGCTAGAGGGAAATGTCGTCCACGCCGTCCAGAATGGGTTTGACCTGTGTCTTCACGCCGGCCTCCAACCAAAGGAGGTGACTGAGGGCAAGTTGATTGCAGACACGACTCGAAGCGGGAGGCGCTTCATCAGGGGCAGCATCCACGCAAATTGTCTTCCCAAAGCACCGCCCTCAAAATCACCGACGATGGCCTACTTCCACAGCAGTTTAGAGTCGGGCTCGTCGAGGTACCGGCGGTCGTGGGCAAAGGGGTTGTCGCAGATGACGTTCATTGTCAGGGCCATAGAGGCATCATCGAGGCGCACGACCTCCTGGGACTCGACGAAGCCATCGAAGCGCGCGCAAATCTTGCTTATCTTGGAGCTGATGAGGAGCTCCAGCCTGGTGACGGAGCGAGCCGAGAAGAACGGGTTCAGGTTCAGGAGGTCGCGGCACAGGCGATGCAGGTCGTGCGGGACGGTGGCGAACGGGCGCCAGCGATATTCGTCCACCACTTGTTAAGCAAAGCTGAAAGCTTTACGATATAGAGGGTATACGGCAAGTGCCCGAGCAAGTAGCTTCTAGCTATGCTTCTTTATGTAGAGGTATTAAGGTTACGGGACTCTCTTCTCTTCGGATATTAGGCGATTGAGGAATCCCGTTCGGTTATTAGTTAACGTTATACCGAATATTAGCTATGAGGTGTTATATACTCGTATTGCCATATATTATAGAGTCGTGGTCTTAATGCCACGGTGCACTAACCCCGACGAGTCACTCTAATAAAGCATTATTAGTTTATCTACTACAATATTATCGCAAGCCCGCCCATATTATCTATCGCAAGCTCGCCCTCGAAGAGCCGCCAGAGGCATAGCCCGCTATAGGCGAAGAGCTCGCCGTAGGCGGCTCCCCGCAGGGCCCCCCCTCGGGCAGGGGGAAGATCCAAAATCCCCTAATGGACAGTCTGGCTAGTGAAGCACTTACTTTCAGCTATGGTTACGCCTATGATAGCAGTCTTCTGTTATCTCTTGGTGGACACGTACACGGTACAGCTCGTCGTAGAAGTCGGGGTCGATGATCCTCATGACAGAGAGCAACCTGGCGGCCCGGGGCTTCTGCGCGGCGTACCTCAGGTTCGCGACTGTCCGCGCGTTTACAACGTGGCTCAACCGCACCGTTAAGCTCCTCGCCTTGATAGCCACGCGCTAGAGGGCTGAAGTAGGGTCTCCAGACGATGCCGACGACGACATAGGCGACGTATGCCGCCGCGAGCAGGAGAAGATGCGTACCGAGCTGGCCAGTATCTGTTGCCCAACGACGACATGGAGCAAGAACGGCTGGACATGACCCACCATGTTTTTGCCCTGACCCTGAACGGAGACATTTGTGTGACACAGCTGCACAATCCGCAAGCCATTCTGGACATTGGCACAGGCACGGGCATGTGGGTTCGTGTACCCTGCATCTCTATCCCCGTGCCAAACCCGGAGATTCCGTGCCGTAGCTCTGGTTGCTGACGGGACAACAAATAGGCTATAGAGATGGGTGATAGATATCCGTCTGCCGAAGTAATCGACTGATCTCGGTCCTATACAATCCGAGTGGTGGGTCCCCCTTCTTCGCAAACTGTTTGCAGAAATGTCGTGGACCTAAAACTCGACACCAGGGTACCACCAAACGTGCACTTCGATGATTCCTTCAGCGTACTGCCCGAGTCTGATTCAGTCTACCACCGAAGGAGGGTCCAGGCCGTGACCTTCATGCAACAAAAGGGGGTATGATGGATGAAGATCATGCTCCTTCGAGGTATACAACCAGCCCATGGTCCCTGTTAGATTAAGGATAACATCTCACCCTTATTGCTTCTGTTTACAGTATATTCACACATCAGACACAAATCCTCCGCACCATTCACAATGAAGACCAACTTCCTGACCATTGCCGCCCTGGCATTTGCAACCATTTCGGGTGCAGCCGCTAATCTCGCCGGTTTGCCAATGGGGGTTGAAATTACAGAGCGCGATGGGATGACTCTGGTCCGTGAAGTGGTATGTTATTCCGCCTACATTTATTATTATAGAAAGCAGTGGTTCTGATTGTACCGATTGATAGTCTCACGAGCATCCTGGAGTGGAGAAGCGATGCAGGGAGTATGTTCATCTTGGTGGCCGTTGCACAATTGGCGATGGAAGCTGCACTTGCTGTGGAAATCACTGCAAGTCTATCTGCGTTCCGGATGGGGAGACCTGTGAGAAGTGGTGTCTCTAAATATCTAAGAATGATGGTTTGGCCGAATGAATAAGGCGGATGTTTTTTAGCTGATGAGGGAGATTAAGAGGTGGATGGTTACGACACTCATTTAGAAGATAACACATTTTTGAGAGGATAATTGTCAATCATTTAGTCGTTCACGACTACTCAGTCAAAACCTATGGCTATATGTTAGATGTGGTGCCTGATCTGCGCTAAGCGAGACGCCGCTAACCGGAAACTGAAGGCTATGTGGAGCTTCCCGTAGCGCCGAGACTTTAGCGCTGTACGAATCCGTTGAGTTGATCCCACGAGCAGCTCGAAGGCTTGTGGGTAC